>JBBPCS010001783.1:0-40758 GCA_037974645.1 Hollardia meadi
TGTGTGTGTGTGTGTGTGTGTGTGTGTGTGTGTGTGTGTGTGTGTGTGTGTGTGTGTGTGTGTGTGTGTCTGTGTCGAGGGGGTCTGAAGGCAAGAACAGACAGATGTGGGTGGAGGTGGAAAAAGAGTCTTGATAAAATACATCTTTGTGTAGGTGCCAAACACCCCTTTAAGACCTCCATCACGCACCCCATGATGTTCTCGAGATCCTCCCTGCTCTGTCCTGCCTGCCTCAACAGCTACATGTTAGAGGTGGTAGAGGGGGCACACCTTTTACATACAGACTGACCTTTGTTTCACGCTGCTACCTGCTCAAAGTGCCTGTCACTCACATAAACACACAGCAGAAAGGGAATGATGGAAGGAGAAGCAGGGGGTTCCGTTAATACCTGCAGTTAATCTCCCCTCTGACCCCTTCTGCACATTCCTCCCCTTCTTTGCTTATTAGTCATATATTAGTTTTTCGATTTGTCTCTGCTCAGGGCTGTGTGTTGTCATATAGCTGTTGCAGACAGTCACATGAAGCCATTTGAGAGGTGGGCACAAAGGTAGCTCTGTTTGTCCAGACGCAAGGCCAACTGAAGCATTGGTAATGTCTGACAGCAAAAATGGGCTGAGAGCAGAATGCATGCATGCATGTGTGTGTGTGTGTGTGTGTGCTGCCCTCCCCAGCCCAAACTCAAGCCAGCCAACACCTGAAGCTTATTAAACGTAAATCTTCACAGCGCCATAGATGTAACTTGAGACCCATATTGACTTTTAGGGGGAGCGTCATAAATCTTTTTGCTTCTCTCCTTCCTCTCTCGTCAACATCCCCTCTGTATCCCACAGAATGTCTTTTGTTCAAAATGAAAATTTGCAACTCTGCTGTTGCAAACATTTTTTAAACTTTAAAAGGCACGCAATACAAATGCAGTAAATATTGATTGTGTGGCGGAATTGATTCTGTGTATTCATTAAAAGTGGAAGGGACAGATGTCACGAGTAGGCATATGCATATGGAGAAAATAGAAAACGAATTATTTCGAAGGAATGTGCGAACTGTTCTTTTCGTAATGATGAAAGGGACTAGTGTTGAATGTGAATGACGTCAAACCTACCATATGGTGTTGCTGTGCAAAAGTAGTTTTTTTCTTTTTTGTTTGAAGTCAAACAAATTCAATTGTCAAAAATAATCAGAAACAAAAGGGGATACTTACTCTACTGCATTAACAGATTTTTTTTGGCCATGGAAACCAGTTGTGAACACAATATTGACATATTTTTTAGATGTGGCAAACTAGTTAGCAAAGAGTTGCTTATTTGAACATGCAGTAGGCCAGACAGCTAAACAAGAGCCGAAACTCTGTTATTATAAGAAACATAATTGAAAATAAAATGTTGCATTTTTGAATGCTTGTACAATAGGCCCACCTGTGTTTATTTTTTATTGTTAAATAACTGATGAAAACCAGAAAAAAAAAATTGAAAAACTCTCTTTTAAATCGAATAAAACTATAATTTACACCGTGCAACCTCATGTTTCTGTCATTTTCCCTGGAGAATCTCTGGAGCATAATCTCCAATTCATTTGGTTGGTTTTCTCTTTAACTTCTTTTACATGAGCTGAACTTGTTACAGATCCTTGTTTATTAGAACTACAGTGAATGGTGTGTTCTAGCTGCAGGAAATGCAGCTTAAACATAAAATATGTGTCCAAAAAAAATTCTGTTTCAATGATATGCTCTGAATATCTAATACTGGTGGAAACCTGAAGCTGTTCTGTATTGATGTATGCTGTCTACAGCAGCATACCTGCTGAGATACTAAAGTGCATGCCAGTGCTCCTTCGTCCAGAACATGCACGTTCGACTTCCTCACCTTGAGCCCGCTGACTTCCTGCTGGCACCTTCCTCACATGAATAGAATGAAGATAATTTAATGATACAGCTCACCTAGACTTTCCTCCTCCACTGAATGGATTGAATTCTGATGGCACAAAGTCATTTTGGGGTGTTTGTGACAAACTGTTTTCATTGTTTTCATGAAAAGTCTGAAGAAGACTGGCCATCACAACAACTTCACCATTCATATCCCTGGAGACAGAAAAGTAGACACTGAAATAATTCTATGCAGTACAGCAACATAATATTTTCAGGCTTTAAACCCCTTTAGAAAAATTATTCACACCAATGAAGCATCTTTGCATTGAGGTAAAGTGGAAAAGAGTTACAGAAGTATGAAAGCAGTAGCAGGAAATACAGCATGTGATGCTTGCTGAGGGCCTGAGGTGCATTTGGGTTAGTTTTGAGATGAATATATCAGCAGGGAAAGGGAGAAAATCAATACCATGACTTGCAAGTACACCAAAGCATTATAATACATGCACACATCTGTGTGCTATTTCCATCTAAGCAAGAGACACAACAGCAGGATGTTCCAGACCGGGGGGACCCGGTTTAAATTTACGGCTGCCACTGCCAGAGCCCTGGGCTTAGAGCCGCAGAGTTCAAGACACGCTTCCCTCCCTGGAAAGAATGAGTGATCCCTGCGTATAATAAAAACTGGGAATCAGTTTGATGTGTGTTTGTGTGTGTGTGTGTGTGTGTGTGTGTGTATACATGAAAGTGTCAGTGGGCAGGATTGGCAGTGGCTGCAGAGAAAGGCAATGGTGTAAAAGCAGAGCGGAGTAGAGAAGAGTGGAGGTGTTATAAACTGGGTACCCTGCACAAAGGGCCCTCTGTACAGGGGTAGCCGGTGGGTCACACACACACACACACACACGCACACACACGCACACACGCACGCACACACACACGCACACACCTTCCTCAACCTGCCGTCACTACCTCTCCCAGGGGGAACCTTCCATGCTGAGGCTGCCCCGCGTGAGCGAGGTGAGCTCATATAAATAACACGACAAACAAGGAAAAAGTGATTGGAGAAAAAAAGATGGAGAGAGTGGAAGAAAGACACGAGAGGGAAAGAGGGGGGGGGGGGGAAATGCAGCGATGGCTGTAGCAGCCGCCTGTTCAATACGGATTTCTTCTCTCTAGCGACAAAGTCTCATTGTTTTTCAGAGGAGGTTGTGTGAGGGAAAAACCACTGGAATTGTGGAATGTATGAGCCTCATTCATTACCCCCATTTTCTCCTGTTTAAAACATCCCCGGTAATAACAGTTGTGCCTACATACATAAATACAACAGTGATTTCTTTTGGCAAGCGGAGCACTTATGACATCTACCCCCAACAGGCAGAAGAGACACAGGGACTGTGTATGTCTGTGCTGGAGAGACGGCTGAAAATGTGTATTTATAGACTCTTTGTGCGTCTGTGGAGCCCTGTACTGTACTCTTTACCCCCTGCAGAACACAGACCATTTGACAAGCTGGTTGGCACTCCATGCCTACTTTACTGCATCTTGCCAAATCTGCTACCCACAGTGCTGCGTGATAAAAACCCGAAGCACTAAACAAACAAGGAAAAATCCAGTGGAAAAAAATCATCTATCACCAGTTTCTCATTGTTTTTTTGTTTTTTTAATGTTATTCAGCCCCTTCCAAAAACCACACTAAAGTGAGGCTCCGAATCCAAACATTATTGCCAGAGTCATACACCAAAGAGGACAAGCGTCCAGGAAGCAGTGTTGGCCAACTAAACAAACAAACAGAACACAGAATAAACCACAGGAGAGTGGGAGGGCAGGCGTCAAGTTGAAAATGTTTTCTAACTCTGCCTGTCAGGGCATCTAACCCATAAAGATTAACTATCGGATTCTCTCATGAGAACACAGACAGAATGCTTTGTGATGGGAAACACACATGAGAGGTGAGATTAATGGAGCATTATGCAAAGACTGCAACAACCCAAACAGTGCTCCATTTACCGGGGCTCCTCCTCCTCCTTCCCCCCGCCTTATTTTCCTCTCTTCCGATATAGTAGGCTTCTATTCAAGAGAGCCGGACGTAAATATTTACAGTAATTTGATGCATGTAAGGACAAGAATTCCATCCGCAAAACTCAAAAGCAACCCTCCATGGGTGTACATTAATGCGAGTAAGCGGGAGAAACCCAAAGTCTCCTGCCATTCAAATTGTAAAGAGCCGATCAAATCTCATTCATTTCAGTCACCATTGTTTTGAAATGTAATTGCAGCAAAGATTTAATTTTGTTCAGGGGTCAGAGTAGAAGAAGGTGTAAATTTCTGGCTTCACTTGAGTCCTGCAGGTGAAGACATGCTTACAGCTTTGGTTTAATCAGTTATTTTTCTGGATGAATACATCTTAGACTTGCTGGGTATGTCTCTCTCCAGGGCTAAGAGGCAAATTGCCTGATTGAAGTCTTAATTGAAGGCCGACCTTTGACCTCCTCCTAAGATGTTGCCTCACATGTTCCCCCACGGTGCTTGGATTCAGAATGTTCAAAGCCATATCTGGTGGAGCATGTAGAACTAGGAGCCTCGTCTTGATAAAAGGGCCGACATGTTATGAAACAGAGAGGAAAGAGAAGAAATAGCTTCTGATGTCTCACTTGATATGTAACGCCTAAAGTGTCGATGAAAACTAACTTGGCTATGAATCAGTGCTACATCACAGGGGTCCTGGTGGCTGCAGCTTGGACACACAAAGGAGACGGAGGGTATGTAGTTTGCCTCTTGGGGAATGTTTCTCAGTGCTCCTGAGCAGCCCAAAACACACTCAGCTGTGGTGGTAAGCAGATGGCTGCCTGGGCTGATGCATGCCTTTGTGCCTCTACTGATTTCCTGTTGCCAGCGCTAACAGGAAGTGATCTGGTGATGCAGTCCTATTGGAAAAAAGTTCAGAGCCTCTAACTGATTCTGACATTTCTCAAAGAAGGATGCTTTCTGGCTCATTTTGATGGATAAACACTTGAAGGAAAATTTGGCTTTCTAACAACTTGGGTGCAATTTTTGTAGTTCTGGTCATTGTCTCTATTGACTGTAATAACATTGTGCTCACCAAGATTATTGGGAACACTGTGAAGCTGGATGGTGCAATAAACAGAGAGAAGGGTTGTAAACACTTAAGCCAGATCACCTAAACAACTTAGACAGAACTGAAAGTAAGCTCACCTGAATTTTTGGAAATAATGTCTCATCACACAGGAAAACTGCATGACAACTACTTTAAGTATGGGTCAAAGGTGAAATGTAGTTGTAGCCCCCTCCATGCCGCACACAATAATGTCTAAACAAGTCAAATGCTTAGATTAGAATTAGATAGAGTAAAGCAATAAAATAGGCAATAAAACTGAGCAAAGTAGTGCAAAGGGAGTGGTATCTGTAAAGCTAACCAGGGGATTTAATAATTCCCGACTCCCCGTCTTCTCACTTTCTGACCTCACTTCCATTTTAGTGATGCTGCCACCTCCTCAATTAATCTCAGGAGTACAATGTTGTCTTTGCTGATAGGAACGATCATCAAACCTACAAAAGTTACTCTGGCAACGTCAAAGTAATTTGTTCCTGCTGAAGACGTAAATCAAGAGATTGTTAGTTTTGGTCTTTTTTTTTAATAGGATTTGTGGATAATAAAAGTAGAAAATCACCAAATTAATCCTTAAGTAATGTTTTCTTCTCCGACTACTCTGTCTCGTCTATAGGAACCCACCGAATGCACTGCTATTTCACAGAGAACTCTCTGTAAGCTGCTAAATCAACCTGTCTTTCTGCAGACACCATATTTCATGTCATAAGTCATTCCAATGAGCCTGAGTGGGCTGCTTAAAGGACACGCTGCTAATCAGACTCCGTGTGCTAAAGCTCAGTCTCTCTCTCACACCTGGACCAGCTCCAGGGCCTGTGCTTTAAAGAGCTGTCAGTCAAAAGCTTAAGCTGCCCCCCTTAAACCCCCCCCTCCAGCAACTGCACCTGAGTGAGCTTGTGCTGCTACGTCACCTCACCGGGGGAAACAACGCTGCACCGGCTCATCCTGTACGAGCTGCCATATGTGCTAGCCATAGGTGCCGATCACATGGGTGCACCGACTGAAAAGGTTGAGCACCCGCGGGGAAGGCAGATCAAAAAAAAATAAATGAATAGGTCTACATGCATACTGTAAATATACAAATACTGCATCTTTGAAATTGAATGTTTATTCTACTATAGCTATTATTGGTGTACACCTTAACTGTGAATCGTAACAGTTCTGTGTGTGCATAGGTAAATGAACCGTAGCCACGTAAACTACCAATGTAAAATTATTTTAGAGTCAGCTAAACCAATGTTTCCGTGGCTAGATACACATGGACAAATTTGTGATTAAGGAACCAAGAGCTGCTACATGTAAAGACAGTAAAAGTGAGTCCTCCACCAAGAATGATCCCTTTAGTAGCAGCAAGCGCCATCAACACAGACAGCAGGAGTCACGGAGGAACCTGCAGCAGCTGCAGCAGCGGCGATAGCGCCACAGATTAGTTAATTAGGCCTCCTAAAGCAATAAAAGTCATTTTGTGATAGTCATCACTGGTGGTATTCACTTGATGTCGGCACCCATGGGCAAAAGCATAAATCGGCGCCTATGGTACCAGCCACTGTGTCACAGACAAAGAGATGGAAACAAGGCAAAGCTGAGTTAGCGTTTTTTTTTCATACTTGATGATCTGAAAGAGAAAAAGTTGGATGTCAGAGTGGAAAAGTTCTTGGATATAGCAACGTCTCGCAGATATCTCCATGCACTCCCATTGCCCTCATAGAACTTGGCAATCCATGGTGAAGTCAGATACTGTAAGAAAATAAAACATGGGCCTAACTGTGCTGGACCCCAGCCCCTCTCACACAGCCCGTACGCTGTTTGCTGCCAGAGCAAACACGGTGACCGTTATTGTAGAGGACAATTAAATACAGCTAAAAAATACACTCCTCAGCCAGCGCCGGCCTGTTTTAAAACCCACTGTGAATAGAAGAACAAACACTGGGAGGAGCTCTCTCTCTCTCACACACACACACACACACAGTACACACCAAGTGAAAACACACGGCCAGACATGCACACACGTGTGTCAGTGCATTCGGCTTCAACCAACCGTGAACTCCCAGGCATCCAGCCTGACTGTTTGTCTAGCGACCCCGCTGTCCGGCGTCCAAATGGCACAATTATCTGCAATTTATGCTCCGACAAAACGGATCACTTACCCAGTAAATGAAATTCCCCATTAGGAAGAGCAACAAGGAGTAGGAGATAAGGTTAGCAATACTTTCTCTGGTATGAGACGAGAGGGCACGGGGCATGCCCAGAGCCACCCCATTCCCAGAAATAAAGTCATACTGATGCATCAAGGATCAGGTGTGGTCAACAAAAAATAACCCTTGAAAGAAAGTAAAGAAAAACGTTAAAGATGTTAGTAGAGGTGGTTTATCAATGAGAGGGAAACGAGGCTAATTAAGAAAAGCCTTAACATGCTCTCCCTCTTGAGTCACGGCCGTTACACTCAAGCTAATATCTCACCAAGAGACTTGAACGACTTTCTCTTAATAAATGATGAGAAATTAAAAAGCTGTGGAAATCCAATGCTATGCTTGGATACAATTGCATTTTCATTAGCTTCCCAGATAGCCATTAATCATATTAATGAGCCTGGAGAGGTCACTGGCAAAAACAAGAGATCGCTGAGACATTGTTTTGCAAATGTTGGTGCGGGTTATAAAGAGCTTTGGCTCGTCTCCAGCTCCGCTCTGACCAGGAAACAATAACAAGTACATCTAGTAGACTCAATCTGTATCATGTTGACACTGCAAACTGTGTGCAGGCAATTGTTTCAAAAGACTACAAGTGAACTATTGGATTTCTTCCCAATGTGAATGTCTTCTTTAAGTGTTATTAATGACAAATAAAACTGTTCCAACTCAGTTTCAAGTTATTATTTTTACAAGGCATAGCTAAGTTGCCCAAGCCTCCCGGATGCTCAACTGAATTCAAAGGTTGTCTTAATTTATCTTTCATCTTGATCTCATGTGCTTGTTGGGACGTGCAGGCTTTAAGCTTCTATATTCCTGGATGTATGAGAATGTACACAGACTTGCATGGAGAGGCACACCTAAGAGGAAAATTCCATCCTTAGACTCTCTTGAAGTGTCTTAAGTAATCAATCTTTTGCCGAGTGCAATGTGTTGCATTTAACTTTTCAAGTATTCTTTCATCATTTACAGTACATCTGCTGTTGGTTGTTATTTCCAACATTTCCAAGAATGACTTCAACAAATTTAGTATCTGTCCAAATAGGTTGAATTTATAAGTGCGGGCATAAAGAGCAGCAGTGGCAGAAACAGCATAGCACTGGTAAAAGGGGTGAGCTTTCCCAGTTGTGCCCCTAACTTTAAAACAAAACATGTACAGCGGCTGCATTGCATTCTGGTCTATTTAAGCTTATGTGGGTGGAAACCATTGCATTTCTGGATTTTGTCTTGCTCTTTGAACCTACATTAACTGATTTGGCCACTTGGAGGAACAAGCTATAAACACAACATTGACATATTCTTACCTTGTAAAGTTCATATGGTGAACTTAGTCACAAACAACTGGCTGCTAGACTTGTGTGTTTGGCTGCCTGATGAATTTAAGTCCTATATTCACTCTCCTTTTAGCTTTGTCTCCACCAACAAAAATGTCTGGCACTTTAGCTGCTCAATGCTCCACTACGTTCATCAGCTAGTTGATATATGTGTACCATTTGGTGCTGGACAGGTCACCGCAGTGGGTTACTATAGTGGTGCGATCATATTGTTCTGGCTTCCTATTCTAAAAAATGTCTCACATGGACCGAAAACCCATTTATCCGCCAGCCAGTTATTCTGAAAACAAACGTTCATGGCTCCGAAAATACACAATCGCCCTGTTGTTAGTTTAGTGGCTGCCTGTCCTGTCCATGGTGCTGAATTGATGGGAAATTTTCCCATAATATAGTAGGCTATCTTGCTGGCCTTACACCAAATGATAGACCCAAAGACATTAAGCTCATCAAGCTCCAGTGAGAGCATGTATTCTCAGAAATTTGGCCTTCGAAGCAGTGGGCTTCTGTTTCGGGATAATGGACTGTAGAACAAATGGGCTTTCGCTCCTGCGGGACTTTTTTTTTTTACTATTGGGGTTTTGAAATATTGGGTCTCAGAAAAATGGGCAGTCCCGATACGGAATGTTTTCAGAACTAAAACAGCTGCCTATGGCACTGAAACGACACTGATGAGAATTGACCAAGCATTAAACCCAAGAAATAAAAAATAAACAATAAATTGAAAGACTTTAAAACCCTCCATAAAGAGAAACTGCAGGTCAGGTGATTCTTAATTTATGGATTTGTCACAATAACCACTATTTCATGGGATCCATTGTTTAAAATGTATATGTGCTTTAAAGTGCCCTAAAATTGTAGCTGCTTCCTGAACATTTTAATGGGATGACATGTTGTCTTTGTTTTGGTCAGGCAACAGGAATAAGAATTTGGTTTTAAGATTTTTTTTTTATTGTAACAAAACACCTGTGTGAGTAAGGATCCCACCTCGTTTGGCCTTTGTTGTGAAATGATGACTGAAGAATATACTTTAAATGCACACATTAATGTAAACACACCCGTGGATCCCAAGGTCACTTGTATATGACAGATTAAGAGCATAAATGGCTCCTGTGTGTAGCTCTAATGACTGATCTGTCATCAGTTTTCATTAAATGCCCTGAGTTTACCAAGGTGAGACTGTTCTGTCTGCACAGTCTGGATCGAGACGTCGAGCTGTGGATTGTGGACGAGAACAGAGAGAACTTTGGAACAGCGGAGTGACCTGATCTTCCAGTAAGCAAGAAGCTGGTTGCGTGTTTGGCATGTGCATACAGAGCCTGTGACTCGGGTCACTGGCCCTTTGTCCTTCAAGGCAAATTCCAGTAAAGTCATCATTTGGAAGAAAAATAACATGCTTCATGAATTCTCGAGTAGTCTACAAGATGTGTACAAGATGTGCGTGTTGCATGGGCAATAATATGGCTGTCCAATCAGCAGGTAATAACCGCAGACACAAATCAAGTTTGCATGGTGACATGATGAGAAACTGAAAGTGAAGAAACACATTTATCTTCCCAAATGAGCCACTTATTTTTGAAGTTCAAAATTAAAAACAATCGTAAGATTGTAGATGTAGGACATCAGTGGGGATGGTGCATACCCAGAGCTGGGGGCCAGAACAGGAACCAGAGCCTCCAGTGCGTCACATTAGACAGAACCCACAGCAACACGGGGAGATCCTTCTCCTAAGCTCAGGAACACTTCTGACAGTGTTTAGACAACTACTTAAGTCTCTGTTTCCCGCTATAACTCACCCTGCCTCCTCTTTTCTCCTCCATCCAGCACCTCCAGGAGCACGGAAGGAAGATGCTGAGACAGAGAGAAGAAGCAGCAAACACTAAATACGGATGCATACACAGATTCTGTCATAAGATGGTGCTAGAATTTCCAATGAATGTGTAAATAAGTGTCAAGAAAAGTTTTTAAAATATCATTTAAGCTGTCTACGAGGAAAGTTGCCTGTCACTTCCTGTGCTTTTGTAAGAGAAAATCCTGCAATAAGTCAGATGTGTTTTTTTCCCCACAGCAGTACAAGATAACATTAGCTCAGTGAGATTAGCCATTTCCTTTTTAATTAAACATTAATGGGCAAATATTCAACATAAATGATTGATCTGGTTTATCAGAGTCAAACAAAACAGCACAGATGGCCATCGGGAACAGAGACTCTCCTAAAATGCCCTTTCATAACTGCACTTATAAATAGCTTTGAAACACCCCCCAAAAAACAACAACCAGAGAGTTAACTTGCTCCCAGTTCCAAGAATAGGCTGCAACACAAGGTCCAGGATTGGATTTTGTGATAATCCAGCTATATGGACTGCATTCTCTATCTGCTCTGACCCGGCTGCATCTGAGCCGCAATAACAAAGGCGCTCAGCAGTGGGCC
The DNA here is from genome assembly GCA_037974645.1 of Hollardia meadi. NCBI lineage: Eukaryota > Metazoa > Chordata > Actinopteri > Tetraodontiformes > Triacanthodidae > Hollardia > Hollardia meadi. The sequence goes on from JBBPCS010001783.1 coordinate 10,938, forward strand.
CCAGGGTCCGTTTACTCAGTGGTGTAATGTTTGTACTCTCATGGCCCTCACAGCAGCCGAGTGCAGACCTTATCAGGGGCCCCGGCCTAGCTCGCCATGGCCCTCTGGAAGGCTGCGGCTCCACCGCATTGTGTATTCTACTGCTGCATACAGACCCTGCACAAAGGCAAGAAAAAAAGAGCAAAAGGTGAGGAGGTAAAGAGAAGGACGAAAAACAGAGGGATATGATGCCTGGAGTCTTGGTTGCTTTCCATAAAGGGGCCTCCATCCCTGCTCCTCTGGAGGAAAAGAGGAGGGTTGGAGTACATTCCTCTCTCTTCATGCCCTGGAGGGGTGTCAACTTTGGCTGTGGAACAGGGAATGAAGACAGGCCTAAGCCCCTGCAGACACACAGGCCTCGGCAGGCTAATGCTCTCTTGGCCTAATGGCAAGCAAGACAGAGACCCCAGCCCCCCCAAAAATGACTGACCAGACAGCCTCTCTGGTTCATCTCTCTCATTATACATGGATGTACTGTACAAAACCAATCTCCATTGTGAGAATAAAAGCGTTATTGCAATAAACGCAAGAAAACAACAAGGGGAAAGTGTTTATAGAAAACATGTCCTGCTGCGAACTGAGCTGAACTCCTTTCAGTTGTTTGGTGAGTCAGTGCCAGTCCAGCAGGGGAGACTGTTCCATACTTTCCATCGTCATTGTAGCTTTTTGGGCTTTTCTCCTTGACTGGCAGTCTGCAGGCTGGCATGGCCACTGTAATTTCCAGCCCTGTCGTTTCTCAAAATGCCTCAGAGAATAGCGGTTAATGTCAGTCTTAGGCCAATTCAGTCTAATTGGAAATATCACATCTCGAAATACCTTCCGACCGCAGCAGGAAAAAAAAAAAAAAGGTTTTCTAGAAAATAATCCCAGTAGACATGAGGAGAAATCAATCATTTGAAGTGCTGATGGTGCCACTTTTAAAAAACCAAAAACAACTTCCACATCCAAAATGAAATCAAAATTTCCTCTTTAGACACAGAAGATTCAGCTTTGTGATTCCAGTGAATGATGTGGATACATTCCCAAAGCCCCTAATAACCTGTTCCAGTTTAGTAGAAACCATCCCACACTGTGACCAAAAGAGATCTTCCTTCCACCCAGCAGCCAAACCAACAACCCACTCTTTCCCTCAAGTTCTCTCTGGTTTTCCCTAAAAACCAACTATAAAATAGGATGCAGGCCTGCAGACTGTTTTGAATTGCACCCATAAAAAGGACACACAGAGAGATGGAGCACCGTTTTTGGTCCCCAAAAGTAGAGGAATGTTAAGCATATTCCTAAGAAGATTAGGGGTCTCCTTGGTATAGCACACAGCTTTCCCTCGATGTGCCAAAGGACCTGTGTAGATCAAAGCCACCTCGGACTTCCTCGTCATTAGCCATGGCTTATCCCCAAATGCTTTCACCCCCTGATACTGACCCCCCTCATTATCCCAGCACACCCATCACTTCTGCTGGCTTTGGAAACAGAGCGCAGGGCTCTGGCACAGGATGTGATCCCCCTCTTAAAGACCCCCTTCCTCTCTTATTGAAAAAGTTACACTCAGTCAAATTCAGATGTAAACAGGTCAGGCGCAGAGGGGCCATGCACGTGCTTCAGTATCAGTGAACTGACATGTGCACACAACAAATTGTGTTTCTCCAGCCGCCGGTAAGGAACCTCCGCCAGGCCAAAAAACATTGTTTTTACTGCCAAAAATAACGCCAAATATCCATTCATTTCAAGAAATTCTGTTTCGAAATTAGGGGTTGTTTCCCCTTTCTTCTATTTCCATGTATCCTCTCTGCTGTGTGCTTCTGCTAATTTAAACTCTAATATGACTGCTAAGGTCGTTACAGCAAAATAACGCGATTCTCTCATTGTTTCACGATGTTGATGTCTAGCCTGTTCAGAAATTACCCTCGCTAAGTGTTAAGCTAACTGGCCAGCCGACAACTCCTTACGTTACGTAAGTGAAATAACAAAAAAATCATGAATGTAACCCATTTAAAACCAAAGATGGATAGACGTTGACCCCCCAACCCCCATCTATTTGTTTTCTAGAATTCTGTATACAGCATTAAAAGACTAATACCAAACCTATGGAAAATATATTCATGTTTAAGCAACATAAAAATAAAGCCTCAAAGGGAAGAACAGGTTGTTTTGATATTAGCCTATGACTTATTGTCTTTCCTATTTCTCTTCCTTTGTTTACAATACTAAATGTGAATGTGCTAACATTCCTTCATTTGTCCTTTGCCATCTGGAAGCCATTAATGTCAGGAGGTTGCTTTCCAAGAAGGTTATAGTTATATTTATACACTTGTGGTCCTAATCAAAGACTGGCCATCTGAGCCAAACAATTACAGTATATATTGTTCGTGAAATAGGAATACTTGCTTCAGAAGTAGACGGGATTTGTAGTATTCAGAGTGGCCACAGGAAAGAAGAAAATACTATTCGCCAGCTGCCACTTTCTGACCCATAAAAATTGAAGCAGTAATAGACTACACTGCACTTGGTTCAACCCGCCAACATCCGTCTAACTGGCCCCCTGTCACTAAAGTCAATACGGCTCAATTAGGCGTGAAGGAAGCAGTTAATACTTTTGTTCCCACATTTATGAATACATTCCTTCATACTGTAGATTATCCAGCTATAACACGGGAACCAGCCTGTCACACAGAGATGGATTTTCTCCTCCAAGTATAAAAGCATATAGTGTAGAGCAATCCAAGCGTTCAGTGTGTTTGCTCAGGGTGTGTGAGGCCCACCGTGCCGGAGCTCGCTCGGGGTTGCCGGGAAGGCCACCTGATCAGCAGAGAGCTCGCACACCTGTTCTCTGTTTGGTCAACACCGCCCGGTCACACAGCACAATGCTATCGCTGCGGATCTGGAGAGCGCTTATCTTTTATTGGCTCTGATTGCAGCCATTCAGGCCAATTAGGAGTTCTCCGTCCTGTTCAATTGGTTCCTGCCTTCAAGCTGCACGGCTGCTGCAGTTCCTGGACCATGCAGAGGCTGCCAGGGCACTGAGGGAATTAAGATTTGAGCAAACATCATGGGACGTCAATTCCCACATATGGATGTGTTTGTAGAAAGGAGGAGGTGGGGCAGTGGCTGTTGTGACAGTGCAAACCTTGTCACAGCAATTAGGTAAAACTGTTTTCACAAAAATAAAGCTCCTGCTGAGTGGTTTGGACTTTTTCATGGACGGCTGGTTTCAGTTCACTGTAATGCTCAGAGGCCAAAAAAAAAAAATTGACTCTTGTTTGGACTGAACTTGCAACCTTTTAGCAGCAGGCCACCCCGTCTTTGACAACATTATACTGACTGTGACGCCTGTGTCGTACCCACACACACCAGTCACACAATGATTAAATAAGCTCTCCCATTGCCCTGGGGAGGATCAGCCTTGCTAAATGAGGTTGTGCCAGTGATATTGAGAGAAAGCAGGGTTCTGGACTCTAAAGTGCAGCAAGGTGCCAAAGCTTGCCCCACCAAAGCCCTCCGATATGGATGAAAAAAGCAGAATCTGGCATTGACCCTCACACCGTTCACACCGCTGCCTACTCTCAGGAACCAGAAAGTAGGGAGGGGAAAGAGGACTTTGAACACACCTCAAAATACACACACACACACACACACACACACACGCACACACACATACACACACACACGCACAGACGCTTGCTATTTCTTTTGGAGAGACTCACCGGCGTACGTCACCAGCCTGGCCATGTTTGACCATTGCTGTGGAGACAATTCACAGCCTAGCCATTAACACTGCAGGAGCACTGGAAATGTTGACACAAACCTGGCAACATATGCATATTGTCCACACACATCCCGCCTGAAAACCCACAATTAGACATCCAAAATAGAATCAATCTTTTCATGCCTCAGAGCTAAGACTGTACTCATACTCATACTGTGCCAGTATGACACCAGCATCATGCCTGCTCACTGCCATGGTTCATGGAATCAGGTTAATAATTATTTTAACTGTATAACTGTTTAAGCTTTGATACGGTATCCTGCTGACACATCCAATGCACTATGTTGGCTAAACCAAACACAGAGATTTACTAGTAAATACTATGTGCTGCATGCGGTAAGTAAGATCTCAACCACAGAATACTGTAGAATTCAAGCAGAACAGTGCCTATATATAGGATGGAGATGTAGCACCACATATATCACAGAGATGATGAGGAGGAGGAAGAAGATTCATCTCACTTCTGCCTTCTTCACCACTGCCTGGCAGAGCTGTGCAGCATCATTCCTTGACAGCTCAGAGTGCTAACGGAGAGCTCTGGAAAAACACAACGATAGCCAGAGACAGAGAGGACATGGATATGAAAAGGGATTGAGAGAGAGGGGAGACAGAACATCATGCGTGTAATGTGTGCTAAAGGTATGTGTAAGTGAGAATATGCTCAACAGACAGGAATCCTGCCCAATTAAACTAAAATAGTGCATTTCCATGGCATGATTCTTCCCAATACGCTCTCTGGGAAGAGATTAGCCTAGCTTAGCATTAAGATGGAATACAGGGAGAAACAGCCAGCCTGGTTCTGTTCAAAGGTCCAAAGTACAGCAACCAATTAGCACATTATTTCTTGTTTGTTGAATCTGTAGGCCTATATTATTGTCAAGTGCTGTAACTACTTTCTTTGTGATGTAGAGAGATAACCTTACGCCAGCAAAAGCTCCAAAACATGTGGTGAGGAAATATGACCCTGACTAGAATAAGTATAGATTCATAATGGCAGGCAGTGAAGATGCATGTTACTAGTGCTTTATTACAGGCAGGTGTGATGACAGGCTGGTCATCACACCTGCCTGTAATAAAGCACTAATTAAAAGTCCCATTAGGACCTGAGAGTATGCTAATTAACATGTCATTTAAAACATAGATTTAGGACTTTGTTGGAGCACTTTATGGCACTCCATAATCATCTTGGTGATAAATGTCAGCTTATTGCAGAGAAAAGAGGAGCTATTATCACTATGAGGAATCAAATATTGTCTTTCGGGAATTTGCCAAAAAACAAGTGTTTTTCAACACAGCCATCTAGAAACTAGAACTGGGCAGAGGAAAAACTCTCACTGAAAAAGCCTAACAGGCCTATGCTAAAAAAAACCAAACAGATTCCAATAGCAGCAATGGTAAGATGAATATACCATGTTGGCTGCTACAGACGCCTAGTTGAATGTTGGTCATTCCATGAAAATCTAAGGTGGTTTAACTAAAAAAATAACTAGTCCTAAACAGTTCTTATTTTACTTATAACCGCTCTTGATTTTGTTTCCTTTTTTTGATGATCTTGTTCTTTGAGATTTCAACAATAATGCTTAAACGTTGCATGGTCAAAATGTTTTGCTTGACAGGATGGTATATCGATTGCAGTCATTGCACTGAACCACTAGATCACCGAAACACTTGAAAAAGAAAGTCTGAATCAATGAGACGCATATGACTAACAGAGGGCTATGATCTGTAGAGTCATAGATACATTCCTATGATCATGGAAATTATTTTTGGATTGCCTTGAAAGGCGGCCAAACCACGCCGCAGTCACTGAAAATCAAACATGCAGGGAATGGTACATATGAAAGTCTTTATCGGAGCCTATAGTGTGCCTCATTCTTTATTTCACCCACCCCTTCCCTTCGTTCTCTCTGTCTTGTCATCTTAAGTGCTGTGTAAGCTCTGTGGTTTTGGCAAGCCCGTGCACAGATCCCAGTAGTTCCTGTTGTGGGGAGAGTGATTATTACAACCCCACACTGCTAGTTCACAGAACAATTATCATAATTATCATTTCACCAAATAGATTAATAATATGCAGTGATGCGGCGGCCATGGTATTGAATGTCTGTATATGTTTCTCTTCTGGAGTCTGTTTTTAATTTAGTCTCTTGTGTATTGAGTCATTCACAGAAAAGAATGTGTGTCATTTGATGAGTGGCCACTGGAAAAATTTTTATTAACCAACCACTGTCTAAAATGATACACAGAAATACATTATGACAGACATTATAAAAACCACTCATGCATTTGAGCCTTCAAATGCCAATTCCTTTTTCTTCCTTTTCCCTATTCACATGCGGCTGACCAAAGCCAGCCCGTGCAAAGAAGAAGAGGAACAGAGGAATGAGCAAGAGAGTCGAGGAGGAAGACATGAGGCGTCCGCTGGTCTCCCAAACAGAGGAAGGACGGGGAAAAAGGGAAGTCAATAACAGTTTATATTCTGCCAAGACAATGCTCGCATTCATCCTCCATCTCCATCCAGCCTGTCTTTTCCCTCAGCCATAGAGATTGTCGGAAATGTGTGACTTAACTAATAGGTGGAATGGTTAGCCTGAGACACCAACATGTCTGCCATTGAGAGTCAGTATTCAAGCCAAGGGTGAAAGGTCACATCTGAGCATGGGGATGGGAAACCGCTACAGCCAAAGGAAGGAGGGGAGAGAGAAAAGGGCAATGAAGGGTCGTTATGTATTCAGTGGCAAAATGAAATGAGAAACAGTGGTTAGAGAGAGGAAAAAGGGCTGAGATTGTAAGACCTTGCGTGCGTTCATATTTCCTCTGCGTTTTTTTTGGCCTGCAATCTGAGCCAAATTACACTTAATTCTTTAAAGCGATCGGCCTTCCTGTTTAGATATATATTCAAAAACCTCAGATTCACCCTCTATGGGATTCCTGCATGATTAGTTAGTGTCGCAGGGTACAACACAAGAGCTTTGTATGGAGTCTAATTAAGCTCAGTCAATTGTAAAGACAAAAAAAAATCTGTGAATTTGATATCAGAATCAAGCAGGTAAAATAACACTTAATGAAAACAATCATTTTCAAACAGGAAATAATAAACTTGTGACCAAAGTCATGTCATCTAACTGTTGTATAAAATAATAAATTTGCATTCTCTGGTCTTTTGTACAGTAGCCAAGAACGGTCGTGCTAGCTATTGTTTTTTTTACTATCTCGAGATCAACAGTTACTTATTTCGTTACATTGAAATAACAAAGCTCATTTTCTCATGATAACGGGTTAATATATATCATCTCGAGAAAAGAAAAGACTGATTCCTCGAGATAACGAGATTATCAGGAGAAAACAACTTAATAAGATTCATCAGATTGGACCATTACATACGCACACTGCTCTGTAGGGTGGGTTTGGGAGTTTCAAAGCAAAGTATATGAACTTTTTTATCAACTTTTGCAATTTATTGTAAGAATGTTTTCCCTGGTGATTTGATATGAGGATATTTACATTATGGGCTTTTATTCTAAGGGATAGGCTTACATACAGTTGTCAACTTAAAGCAGATGTGTTACTGTGCAGTAGGCTACAAACTAAAGAGCTTTCCAGATCCCTAGAACCCACATTGGTTGGTGTTTGAATAATATAATAAAGTATGTATATAAATAAGTAAGTTCGAGGTGCAGTCTGTGTGTTCATAAACAATGGGTACTCCTTGATCTTTTATTTCCAGTTTAAATCATCTATGCATGCTGACATGGCACTCCTAACCACTGGAAACTGAGATAGCTATAAGCTCAAGAAAACAAAAGAATTAACTTGAGATAGCAGCATTAAAAAAGTGCCAGCATGACTCAGCTTCCATACTACTGACTGTTTTTACATTACCTACCTACTACTATATTTTATTGTTAGGAGTTAGCTAGTGTTAGTGTCTAGCCTGTTGATGTGTGTGCAACATTAGAGCCTGCATGAAACAATCATGTTATTATGAACACACTGTTCAGGTCTGTATGTTAGTGACAGCAATGCAAAGACAGTGGGCACCTAAGATGTATGATGCTAAGAAAAGTTGATGGTTAAACCTGCAGCAGTGTGATACTTGCTGCAAGCTGAACAGATATGTTTATCTGCTGCAGTAAAACCCACTCGTATCTAAAAGAGCAAGTAAGAATGTTGTAAAGTGACATTATGAAGTCAGTCAGATTAATGGACTGCTGATATAAAACATCTGACAAGATATCTGCATGATTTTTGTCACCGTTTGCTTCCACTTTCATTAAAGCTGAGAAACAAAGTTATTACAGACAAAATTAGTATACTAAATACTCAAAATCAGCATTTATATCTTTTGGTATGTTGTTTGAGAGTCAAATACGATTAGGAATGGCTCAAAAGTTTTCTGACTCTAACGAAAAGATGCCCTTTGATTTTAATTTTGCTCCTATTACAATAAACAAAGTGCACGGAGCCCTAAAAAAGATAAACACAAAGAAATCAACTGGCCCTGATGGTTTGGAAGGGCTTATAAGCAATCAAAGGAGTTTTTAGAGGTTGGTTAACATAGGATTGTCTTCTAAAACCACAAAATGGTTTGAAAACTACTTGAGTGGCAGAATGCAGAGTGTCCAAGTTGATGATCTACCTTTTTGACTATACAAAATGGTGTACCCCAAGGGTCCATATTGGGTCCTATTTTATTTACAATTTGTGTTAATAATTTGTGCTGCAGTGTGACTACTGTGAAATTTCCTTTTTATGCTGACGACACCATTATGTATAGTTCTTTTTTTTTTTCTTTTAACCTGTCCTGTCCAGCAACATAGACATGCAGTATGATAGATCTGGATGCCCTATAGTGCCGGGCAGATTTGCTCTGCAAGGGATTTATGTATAGTCTATAGTACATATAGACGTTATGTATAGTTCTGCCTCATCTCTAGTGAGTGCGATGAAGGACCTTCAAACTGCTTTTAATGTTGTTCAGAGAAATCTTTGTAAACTGAAACTTAATGCTAAATGCTGACAAAACCAAAATGATGTGTTTCTTAGAGTCAAAGAGGACAGCTGATGGTGTTTGTATGATTGTTACTCTGAATAATGAGGTGATTGAAAGAGTCTCAACTTACAAATACCTGGGTTTTCTTTTAGAAGAAAATTTGTCTTTTAAACAGCATATTGAATGCCTTACAGGAAAACTCAGGGTGAAGTTAGGTTTCTATTATAGAAACAAATCCTGTTTTTCTTTTGGTGCCAGAAAAAAGTTAATTCAGGCAACATTTTTACCAGTAGTTGATTATGGAGATATTTTATACATGCATGCAAAATTATCTAAATATCTAAAACGTTAGATTCAGTGTACCATGCTGCGTTGAGATTTATCTTGGATGCAGGTTTCCGCACACATCATTGCAGTTTGTATGAGAAAACTGGTTTATCTTCCTTACACAATCAGAGAATGAATCATTGGTACATTTTTCTTTATACGGCTATAACACATGAATTGCTTCCTTATTTATGTTCCCTACTGACTCCTAAAGCTATAAGTAATTGCATCCTTCGATCGTGTGTTCACCATTCCTTGATCCCACACTGTTTTTGGTGAAAGTGCTTTTAAGGTTTTTGCACCCTCATCATGGCGTGAGCTACAGAATCACCTTAAACTAGATTATGAACTGAATGTACATGTCCTACCACTGAACATTGATAAATGTGTGCTTGATTTATTGTTTGTTTTAAGTCTGCTGCTTGTGTTATATATGTTATATGTATTATATATTTTTTTCTCTTGCTTGTTCTTTTATGTGAAACTTTTTGAGTACTTTTGTGCCTACAACTAAGTAAAAAAAAAAGTACAGGGGAATACCACAGAGTGAAGCAGTATTTATACATAGACGCACCCACACATGTTATTTAACAATAACACAAATTTTATGTCACGCTTACTATCCTCTCCAATTCCAAACTCTTCCACTCGCTCAAACTACATTTAACAGTGCACTCTTGCATACATGTGGCAGCTGTAAGTCCCAGTGAAGCCACATTTCCTTCATTAAGATATTCTTCACAGGCACAGATTTCTGACTGCAGCATGTTTCAATAAGACCCCAACAGACTCGAAATGGCTCATTTATCACCATTAAGGAAGTGCAAGGAGTCCGGGCAGGTGCTGGAACCTGCTTGCAGACAATTCCCTTTATTTTGACATAAAGCACAATCACTATCAGTATTTCTAAAGGTGCAGTGGACAGCAGCACCATAAAGCAGGATCAATCTCAGCCACTTTCAGTTTTTTCTCAGACCTATAAATCTTTTTTTAAAATAGTGGAAAAATATTTAAATGCCAGCTGAAGCTACATAACCGTTATTATGTTGCTGAATCTAATACTTTAAACATTCTGAATTATGTGTAAACATAATTTGACCAAGGTCTTGGAGTTGTTCCCTATTCTGCCATCAAATCCCTTGCAACCTGGTTTCCATTTAACCACTTAATTTAACTACTTAATGGGCCCTCAATGCCTTAATCGCTGCAGCTCAAGATACAGAAAACAAACCTCTGACTGACATTTGTTGCTAGGCGTTCTACTCAGATCCAACTGCACAACAATCGGCTCTGGCTTTTCAAGCCTTGACGATTGACAGTATTCTGAGGTGTGGTACGGTTCAAGGAGGAGCAGCCTGAGACATCTCATGTCACGACTTGTGTCTTGTCCTAATTCTCATTATTTAAGCTTGGAAAAGTATTTTCACTGTGTGCTCTGTTTTCTTTTAGTTGACTAGACCTGTTGAAGTCTAAACTTGCTGTAATACCCTTGGCAGACCGTGTGTGTGTGTGTGTGTGTGTGTGCAGCGTATGAAGAAGTGCCTCGGGGGTTACCTCCGGGGCTGAATGTGAGGAATCCGCCCCCGCTTTCTCAGTAAATGTGCACTCACGGCCTTCCTCATGGCAAAGCTGGCCCAGGTGTGCTTTCTCCCCAAGGGGCCAACGGTGAACCTGAAGCCCAGCCTGCCGGAGTCACCCAGCCAGCCAGTCCTGCTTTATAGCTCATCTCCTGGGCCTCTGTCCTCCTCCTGTCCAAGCAGCCATGTAATGAAGCTCTAATGAGCCTGTCACTCCAACTGTCACTTAATCTCACCTGAGAGGCATAGCAGTAGGTGGGGAAAATCAGGTTAAGGAGGTGAGACAGGCTGAAAGTGGCAGGAAATTAAAGAAAGAGAAAGTCATCAGGGAAATGTAAGGATTAAGGCGAAGACAAAAGTTGAAATTGAAGAGCAAGCCAAATTGGTTAAAGACGGAATTTGTAATATCCTAGAATAAATGGACCACTTTTCAAATACCGGAACATATTTTACAAGTTTCACGCACACTTTTCTCATACACACTTTTTTATCCAGGTGATTTTTAAACAGCTAGACATCCATTACATATGAACAGTGGTGAAGGAAGTACTTTTTACTTACCAATACTGCAATTCATTCAATATCACTCCATCACAAGTAAAAAATATTTATAATCCCACTTACTTCAAATCTTTAGGTGAAACTGCTGCAGAGAAATGGCCCCTGTGACTAACATGTGACATTATTAGGTCATTGATACTGATGCATTAATGTATAAGCAGCATTTTATTGTTGTAGCTGGTCAAGAGGCAGTTTTAACCGCTTTATTATGTTTAGTGTAATGGTTCCCAACCAATCACAAATATTAGAGTTTTACCTCTTTGAGCCTCAAACAATTATTAAAATGAAACCATGACATTACACAAGGAAGCACCATCAGATGCATTTTAGAGAGGGTTACGATCCAAAAAGGTTGGGAACCACCTGTTTAATCTTTGCAGGAACATGAGCAGTAACTAGAAACTACACCAGTTTTGGAATAAAAAGTCCAATTTTTGAGAAGTGGAAATATTAAGTAGCATGCGATGGAAATAATAAGTCAAAGTCAAAGTACCTCAAAAACATAAGCACTTGAGTAAACGTGTTATTTTCCACCGGTGCATATAAATATACAGTTAAGTCCTAAGGCTTGTGTGAGCTGCATCTCCACCACTGCATGGAGCCAATGAGCCATTTCCCCTGCAGCAGTATGTTGCAGAGAAGGGGAGGGAAGGACCAGGGAAGAAAGAGAGGAGGGGGAACAGTGTACAGTCATCTGGCAAAACCAGAGATGGCCTGATTAAAAGCATGTGCTGATTCCCCAATTCCCAAGCTATGACAGACAGACAGACTGCAGCAGATACACAGACACGAACAAAGACGCAAAGACCTCCAGATATAAATACGTGTGTGCTAAATGCTCACGTTTGGCAGGACACATATCACACGCTTGCAGAAGCATATTTGGAAATGATGTAGGTGATGGTGGGAGCATAAGTTAAAAGTTAAAGTTAAACCAACCATTTTTTTTTTTCCTTTTCCATTCTGATAAGACTGTGAGAATCGTGGAGGGTTAGTTAATGACAACAAACACTCTCTTGAGAATCAAGAGAGAAGTTAAAAATAGGAAAGGTGTGTGCGAGTGTCCCGTGCATCACTGGTCCATGACGTGAGGAGCTGAAGCGAGCCAGGGGAAAGCAAACAGGAGCAAGAGCTGAGAAGAGGCTCAAGATCCAGAACGAAGAGCAAAGTTCGAACCCAACCCCGCACACGCCTTCAAGTGAAATAATAATGTCTGTTAAAAGACAAGAGCTGGCAGCAAACTCAGCTCCAAAATGACAACATGCAGAAACTCTTTTGTTCTCCAAGTGGTTTGGATGCCAAAGCTTTGAAGCTGACAACTGACGAATCCAGACAGAAGAAACAAACTGGGGGGAACCTTAATAAAATAAGTTTATATATGTTTTCTTCATTTAGCTTTTGTATACATTTTCTGTTTCATTTTGATCTTTCACCATACTTTTGGTGCGGTCTGTGCGGCTTTGGAATATTAAATATTTATCCATTCCCTGGAACACATCATTCAGTCTTTTCTCACTGGTGTGGGTTTCAAAAACACACATGCTGACTAGTTTACTTCTAACAAAACATTTTCAAGGGAGGTTGAAGGGGTGGTATATGAGTGTAAAAATACATCAATCTTTGTATGTCAGCGCTGCCTTGGCACAATGGGGATTTCAAATGGCACGAAGCATTAGCCAGCCGCAAAAAAAAGAAACAAGAGCAGCGTTCATATAGGAGATGTTGGCCATGAGAAGTGGTCACATCTGGGGCTGCCTTGTCTGGTTCCATTTCTTATCTTGATTTTATCTGGCCCTCAGAAGCTGCTGCCAGCAGTCACGCAGACCATTACAGTTCCACCGTCACAAACTATTTATGTTAGCATTGATTAATAGCCTGTGCATTTGCAATGAGACGCACATTGATTGAGATGTGGAAAAGGAGCTCAATCCATTCCCCCTCCTCTTGTGACATTTCAGTCGTGCACCACATGAGTGTGTATAGATCCTAAGACTCTTTAAACCCTCATGTCTATGTTCATTTGTCAAAATCAACACGCAAACAGATTAGACGTGCATTTTTTATAGCTGCTTTCCAAGACGGGTGAAGAAGGTTTTTTTTTTTTCCCGCAAGTGGAGCAAAAATACTGCTGGACTTGTTTTTGAGCACACTGTAATTTTGAAACTTTTCTGAGAAATTAATGGGACAGTTACCGCAACACCTGTTGTAAGCACATAAAAACATACAAGGTATATTTATACATTGTTATGGTTTTATTTAAACAAAAAAAAAAATCCTTTTTCTTGTCCAGTAAAGGCTTAAAAAACAAACCAGACAGACATCTGTGAAGAGTGATTTCATTGGCATCGTGAAGCAAAGTGTGAACTCACAACAGCCTCTCCTGTTCAGAAGCCTTGCTCAATCCTTTGTGTAAACCCAAAATTCCCACAGTTATGTTTCACCATCATGGCTGAGCTCACCTGCCCCAACATGAATTGTGCTAAGAACAGTGTGCGCCAGTAAACAATTTGCCGCTTTTATTTTGCTTTGGGGTTGCTATAAATATTTTACCAATACACTGTGTTACTATGGCTCTGAGCAAGTAACCCCCAGGAGCGTACAGTAAAATTAATTGCCAGGTAGAGCTGATACTGTAGGGCGTACCGTGCTTCAACATGCCAGGTAAAAGAGTAAAAGATTCAACACACGGTTGCATAGGATAATTCTAGTTATCGTTCATGCTGCAGGAGAGTCAGAGCAGCAGTGGCTGTGTGTGGAATGCTGCCCCCCCCCCCCCCCTCCCAACCTACACACACACATGCACGTGTATTCCCCATTGTGAAATTTGTTATCTATCGTGTGACTGCCTGGATTCCATTAAAGCTCACACTTCCCTCCATCATTCCTTTTTCCTCTCTATCCTCCTGATGCAGCATGGTGACAGATGGTGTTTCTCCCCACGTTTACAGATCTGGACTGATGTTTATTTGTGCAGCAGCGGGCTCCCCCCCATATATAAGAGTAGCTGCATGTGTGTATCTATAACTAAGTGACCCAAATTCCCGCTATGTGCAGGCATCCATCCCTGTGTTTGCACTGGATGTCATATCTATCAGCAGTGAGTGAAAAACTGATCAGATACATTAAAAAGATGTATGGCCCAGCCTTATCTGTGGAGCTCAGTGGAGTCATACAGTAGGTATGTTGTAATGTACATTTATGATAACCCAAATGTGTACAAACCTATTTGGCCTCTGTGAGCCTGATAACAAGTTGGCGCCACAGCAGAACTGATATCACATGACAGGGTGAATGATTGTGAGAGACAGAAAGAGTCTGTCAAACATATAACCAAATAGATAACTCTAACTCTCATTCACTCTGACTCTTTATCACCCTCTCAACCCCCCACCTCACCCCTGATGCTTGGTGTCCTCTTTTTGCTGCCTGGGCCACAGCTCTATCCAGAGACCCTGCTTCGACATTGTTCCCAGAGTCAGGATGATGGAGAGAGGTTATCATCCCACACACCTCCCTTTTCTTCCCCTCCTCCAGAGAAAAGTCCCTGGGAAAGGAGTGAGGCTGGAGGGGCTGGAGGAGCTGTGAGCCTGGTTTGAATAAAGTCGAGCTGGTAGCCTGATGGGGAACGGGCTGTTTCGCTGTGGCTGTCCAAGTGTTAGACTGAGACAGGGTCAAGCATTCATATCAGTCATGAGAGGCTCTTTTATGGTGATGTATTGTGCTTGTTAAATACGGTATTAGTAGGCTTTAACAGTAGCTTTAAAGCACACTCATCCATCTGATGACAGTTACATCTTCAGACTCACTGTGACAAATGTTGTCATTATAACATTTCAAGGTAAATTACGTTTTTACACAGATTCTGAGGCAAGAAATGCTGAAATGCTACATCACGTATAGTTTAAATTGACAACAAGTACTTTTCTGTTGAGGAAAAGGTGAGAAGAACAATGTTTCAGTGTTTCTGAGCTTTAATTTCTGAGTAATTTTGCTTTTTTTGTGTGATCGCTCAACACTTATGGGTCAGGGCTGTACAATGGAAAAAAAGCAATAGTGAAGTCCAAGAACAGCCACCGCACACACACACACACACACACACACACACACACAGTCGACCAGCTGTGAAAAGAAGCCAAAATACACTTAGCTAATCTGCTTGATCTAGCAATTTATTGACGATGAAAATTTCTAAAGGCTTGAAACTTGAGCTGCATGTGTCTCTAAACCATGGCCAATGTAATTTCCACTGGCAGGCAGGGTGGGGGCGGGGGTTGTGGTGGGAAGGACCAATGGATGGAGCTTTATTGGTTGCATTCGCCCTGACATAAAACTAATTCACCCTCGATGAAAACTCATTGCGAAGGGGCGAAAGACGAGATGCATTCTTTTTAACCCCCTCCTCTCAACTACCTACTTTATTAGCTGGCCTTTCTGTGACACAACTATTCATTCTCTGCCCCGCTCTAGACTTTCTCTTTGACACACACTACGCACATACCCTCCTTCCTCCTTTATACACATCTGCACACACACACAACCAACTCGTACATGTTATTGCTGGCTGGGAATTTATATCGCCTTCAGAGTGAAAAAGCAACTACGCCTCAATCTGGGAGCAGGGCTTCATCACTCATGTGCACAGACTGCCCATTATGGCTGCACAGTAGTGAGGCCCCTCGTACAAACTGGGCTCAGAATCCACTCAAAGCTGTGACACACAGAGCAGTCCTGATTTACATCTGCACAAAAAAAAGACCTCTTTATTTGTTTTTCCTGTATATCAATGAATGATCAGACACGAGAATAAGGATTCTGAGCATGAGGACAGGGGGACATTTGTCCTGGTCGAGTAATTTATTCAACCTGGAGCAATAACTTAGAAAAGTTCAAAGCTAAACACCATCATTATTTATCTCTACCTCTACTCGTAATCACTTACACTCTTGATAAGACCATAACTCGTGGATGTCTGGAGAATAAAAACAAAGAGATAGCACTGCTAGCAGGACCCACACCAAGAATTTCACTTTCAGTAACACCTTGTCTAGTCTTACCACTGATGCTCCATCTCTCCAAGGGTCACTCCAAAGGCCAGGAATGTGACCCACCACAGATCTCCCAAGGCTCCAATGAGCTTCACATTGTCCTGAGGTTAGGTACCCTCAAGTCCAGCTGGGCTTTACTGGCAGTCCTGCCTCCAGCAGCTCTGCAGGCCTATCGAGTTACCCTGATTTTGGGACAGCGAAGACCTCCTGGTTCCACTTAAAGCCCTCTTTCATTATTTAAGATTTATCACTGCCATGTTTGCCAGTTGCTATGTTTTCCTTCCATATGTCCCGAAGTGTAATTCATAGCATCTAATAATGCACAAACCCAGACTTTTTAAGGGACTGCAAGTTGGAGTTGTTCCCAGGCTGGAGGGATTAGGGGCTCTCTGGGGGCCGCTGGGTAAAGTGGTGAAGTGTTACCCAACAGAGAGAGAGACCAGTCCCAGTGGAGTGAACACTACTGGATATGTACCAAGTCATTGCATGGCCTAAGGGTCTAGTCTGACAGCCACCCACACCCTCCTGCCAGCATGGCATGGTGCAATGCAGACCAACTCTCAGAGGATGGTCCAATGGCAAAGTGTAGTGCCATGAATGATTTCCAAATCTTTGCAAATCTCTTTCACTATTGTTTGCTTATTGTTTACTTTTACTTTACTTTGCTGTTGATTTGCAAAGACCACTTGACAAATGTCAAAAATAGAAGCTTACGAGGCTTTCGTGATAAATTTAGACTGCAAGGGAGACAGATAAATATCAGTGACTGAGAAAAAATAGCAATCAAATCTACACAACAGTAGGACTTTGCATCTAATCTCTTTGAGGCCTCTGGGGGCCATTTAACTGTTGTGTTCTTTTGCCGGAAGCTGGTGGGGGTGTGGGGACAGGAGACTTGGATGGAGCAAGAAGGGGAAGAAAGTAGGAATTCATTCTACATTACCATAATAGAATTACTGTGGCGAACAAAGCAGGCATTAGTGCGCCCACGGTGGCATTTGGAGAAGATCCATCTCTCTTTCCTCTGCAGGCCGGCCCTCACCGTTTAAAGAAAGGGAAAATCTACCCTTTGTCCCCCCCTTTCATGAGCCTTGCCAGATTGCAACAAGGGTCTCAATGGACAACACAAGCGCACAGACCAGCACAAACACACACAGCGTGCCCGTCTCACATAGTTGTGTGTGCAACGTGCGTCTGCATGTGCACACTCACGGCTGGCCGGTGCCTCAGCATTCAGCAGACAACTTGACCTGCCCATCAGAAGGGATTACATCTACATAACTCCTACAAAACACTGTCAGCAACCCGCTCCTCCCTCATCCAGCCGTCCCTCCACTTCTTCTGTCATCCTGCTTTGCTCCCCACTCTGTATCCTCATCACCTTAACCTTTCAATCCCTCCTTCCTGCCCCTCTCTCTTCTCCCCGTCTATTAGACTTCTCTCCAGTCTGATGTAATACAGTTCCAGTATGCAAACATTTCTTCCAGCTGTGTTGCATCAAATATCGCTCAAAAAGTTCCCTCAAAGAGATCAGTGTCTGTGAACAGTGACCCCCAACGATTTATTGCAAAGTGTCAGCTTGGCATACCTGAGCAGACGTTTCCCTGCACACAGAGCTACGAGAGCAGTGGCTATAAGGAATAGCTGCCACGCTGATTCCCCAGATTAGGCAACATGCAGCAGTGCTGGTGTCAGATTGTCTCGGCGATAGAGGGAACATGGCGCCGTCATGCACAAACACAGTGAGCTGTTATGAAATGGGCCTGCAACGTCTGGTTGGCTGTCTCAGTGCAATGACCCACTAACACACACCTCAGCCAACGAGAAGCACGCAGCAGACATGCTGGAATGTGACTCGTTTCAAAGGGATTCAGACAGAGATTTTGTAGCCTAGTTAACAACCTCGGTCAAAAAAACCAAAACGAACTGTTCACGAACATGTGAATTAAGATTAATTCATGACAGTTGAGTGAAATGCACGCAACATTTTTATCAATAAGGATGATGCTGCGAAATAACTTGTTGCTACTGCAAAATGGATAACAGGTAGTTTGAATGGGATCATTATGTCGATACATTTTGTCATCCTAACTAGCAGCGTTGAAGCCATTTTAATTTCTGATCCATACAGTACGTCTGGGGACTGGTTCAGGGAATCTTTAAGCCACAAACCCTAAATTAGGAGTTCAGAAAGAAAAAAAAAGATACTCACACATCTGTTCTCCAGACCTCTGCCACCCCCTAGTGGAATCAGTCCTATACTAACACTATATTTAAGTGTAAACTGTACTGATGTTGACTTACTGTACTGTATCTTTTGTCATTCTTTTGGTCTGAACACATTATATGCACAAAACAATTTGTTGAATTCAACTGGGACACAATGCTTGCCTCAAATGAACACAGTCAGGAGCCGTAAAACAAAGCTTTATTCCCCATACTAGATATGACTATGCTGTGATTGATTGCCATCTGATCTCAACAGTGCAGCGGATGTTTTCCTTTGAAAACCACGGGAGAAAGACTCAGCCTGGACCCAGTTCTCTCTTGGCAGCATAGCACGTGCTTATCCCCAAGAGTGAAGGCCTGCACGGGCCGCAGCATAACAGCCCGCCGCTCCTGGGCCTCCAGCGTCCCCCACGGCCCCGCTCTCACACACAGGCCCAGTGTGTCCGGTCAGACTGCACAGAAAGGAAACACACGTACTCCGCTTGACTAGAAACGAAAACACGCAGCTCCGCAAGAGACCCAAACACAGCAGGATAGTCTCTCTGCATTCACAGGAAAGAGGCCAGGGCACTTGAACTGGGATCACTCTGTACATTCGGACACCAAGCACATATACGGCCTCAGATAAGCACACATACATGCACATATGCACAACCAACAATACAGGAAATGGGTCAGCTGCAGCACAGATATCCTTTACATCCTCAACTGGCTCCCACTGTTCATCGATGAAAGGGAATATCCCCCGTCCCTGCAGCCCTGGGCCCGGCGGCCTGAGCGTACAGCGACTTATAAGAGGCCATTTCCTTCATAATCATCTCTACCTTCCCCTGCTCTAATCTCCCAGAGGACAGTGGCAATTAGCCTGGAGAGGGCCTCGCTGCAGCAGGGGCATCTGTGGCATCACTATTACCTCATGGCCTGCCATTGAAACACATTAAACAGACACACACATTTTGGGATCGACCAGAGGCATAGCTGGGATTTCTGGGTTCTCAGGAGTCCTCTTGTGTCTGCATATAATAGTACTGACTTTTCCTCTGCTCTGACATGCATGCTCTTTGGTATTTGTTCAGTGTACGTTATTTACACATAAAACACACACAGTCTGGATGCAATTTAAGCTTTGTCAACAACAGTCGGGGGAAGAGATCTTTCAGCCGTGTCTTTCCGGCTTGTTGACATAGCTGTGAGGATTTCCTATTATACGTGGAATTAATATCATCAGATAAACCTCCTGCACTCAGTTTGAAAGGTTTCCCCGATGGAGTAGATCTGTCAATCTTATGAAGTCCGCACGTCCCACTGTCTGTGCCACTCTTAACCTTGTTAGCAAATCATTAGTCTTTTTCTCACACACATAAATCTGATCATTCTCTACGGATTAATAGTTTAGAATCATGTAAAAGCCTGAGAGGGAGCTGCAGACCACACTGCGGTATTATCAGAGAGCATCACCTCCCTCCTGACACAATGCGCTCATTGATTCCTCTTTGCTTTTGTATAGAACAGCCCTGGCCGCAATATCCACACGTGGAAGCCACAAAAGAGCTGTTTTAGAGATAGCAGGAGCCTTTTAAAAAGATTATCCTGTCTGCAAAGTCATTACAGGGGCTCGATAAGAGTTTGTCATTATGTGGTAATGTTCCAGAGATCCTGTTGTTCCATGCTGCTCCTGCCTGGCCCCTCGTGCCCCCCCTTTACTCTCTCTCGCTTATGCTTTTCTTAAATGGGAGCAGTGTGGTGTTGTGGCGAGGTGAGGCCATGGTCTGCTGAACACTGTGACATTCATCTAAATGGAATCAGATAAAGCTAGGGGCCCGAATACCTTCAACATAAACATCACACGGGGCCTCCAGCAGGGGCTCCTGGCACTGCTTGGGCAGCCAACCACAGTCTGTAAACATCAGGGGGAACAGGGAGAAAAACCAATAGCAAATGCGGAAAGGAGGGAGGGAAATCATTTCTAACCAATCCGAGGAGTGGCTGCCTGCAGATATCAGATGAGATCAAGTGATACCTCCAGATGTGGGCGAGGTGAGAGAGTGATTGGGTCAGAGAAACGGATATGACCTTTACACGTGTAGATCAGGTTCCCTGCGGCGTGGACTGGGAGTGAGAAACTGTTGATATCTGTGTGGGGAAAGGTGAGAATTACAGTGATATGAAGGTAAACACAAAGAAAAGCATGTCAATTTAAATCTAAAGGGACATTTAAAGCTATACCTACCTTGATGTCTCCCATTGGTTTGTGAGCTACCATTTTGAAGCCTCGAGTTTGGAATTATGGCCGTCTCCATCTTTGGTTTTTGGAGACAGAAGTGACCATATTTGGACATATTTTGACCCAACATAGTGGAGCTGGGGAGGATACACATTGCTATCCCTCTATCCTGATTGGATTTGACTGACCACCTGAGGACGGACATCCTATGGTAGCGACTTGTTAATCACAAGATGCCATGCCCTAAAGCTTAGGCTGCTTTATCGTCTATTTTACTCTAAATGGGACCATTATTTATAGAATGAACATCATTCTGTGTTGAAGCAGAGTCCAGCTAGCGACTGAGATCATAAATTCATTAGAAAACTGCTTACTGGGATGATAAATCGAGTGAGAAGTAGGTTCATTTTCTCCATAAGCTTACATACAACGGGTTAACCGGATTCTCCTCTGCTGGCCATTAGAAAGAATGCAGACACTTCAGCATTGGCTTCATTTTTCTGACCATGACGCTCCATCCATATTTTTTACAGCCAGTGATTTCAATATAATTCGATATAATCAGCATGCCTAGATAAATAATTATCCCCATAAATGCAGCGGCCACTTAACCCAGATAATTCTGCTACCTGGGTTGTGAGCTGTCTAAAGAATGCTCATAAATGTCTGGGGAGGGTGTAGACTAGGAAACAATGGAAGGTGGGATAATTACAGAGAAAATGAGGGATGAACTCAGCGGTAACTCTCAGGGAGCAGGGGGAAAAAACAAGCGGGAAAACATTTCACACCAATGCAGAGTAAGACACTGCGTATTTTCAGTAAGTTGTACAGGCAGGCATGGACCTGCCCATCCGGGAAAAAGCTCCGTCAACACCAGAGGAGAACAAGCTCATGGGAACTGGATGGCCTGGTGTACTTAACAGATGTTATAATGTGGTGTGACCACTTACAAAGATGATCTGTGGGGGTCCTACACCCAGCAACGACAGAGGAGGGGGACGGAATGAGATTGAGGCCATGATTTCCCAAGGCCGGATGAACTTTTTGATGTCACATCACCACAGCGGGACACCCTGAGATCATTAGTGCCTCAACTCGTTCACCTCTGAAGATGTGAGGGAGGTCTGCAGCATCCCATCTAAGGGAGCTGTATTGACTCCATGTTATTCAGTATTATCTTTCAAAGGTTTATCTCCAATACCTGAAACGGTGACATCATTTTAAGGTCACATGCGAGGATAGCCGACAGTAAAATCCCAACTGTAACGCCATCAGTGACGTAAAACCACAGGCATAGATACTGCATATCCTGTTATTGGAGCTCACAGATGATGAGGTCAGACAGGTCTCAGGGAAAAAAGCTCAGTAGACATCTACATTACACTACATCAGATATTTCAAATATTCACAGTCACTACACTTATGTTTGTATCAGCGTATAATCAACTGAAACTAAGAATTGTACAGAGGGAGTCCGCCATGTTGCACCGCCATACAGCAGCCCAGAACAGACAAATTCACGTTTTCAGCCGACACTGTAAGAGAAGAGGGGTGTTTAGTTGGTTGCAATTTGCAGCCACACTGCTAGATGTCACTGAATCCTACACACTGGGCCTTTAACAGTTGGTCTGACCCAGAATCATGTTTATTCATGGTTTTCAAAAATGAAATATCCTCATTAGAATGCTGTTGAAACAACAATGTTACGTAATCTAGACGTCTAATAAACTTTAACTGGGCAAATTTAGCCAGTTTCCAAATCACCAGATCAGTGCTCACTGGTATGTTTTATATGAATACGTTACAGTATTATTGTTTGGGAGTCAGTTTCTGTTCGTTTAGCCCACTTCTAAACTGAATTAAAAAATCTTAAAGCCAAGTAAAATCCAATAAGACTCAATGGTACAAAAGGTATTGCACAACTGCTGCTACTGGATACTGAATCTAAATGATGATATGTGATGGTGGCTTCTCACAGATTGGTTATTTGAGAAACCAAATGAAGATTTTGGACATCAGTCAGATTATTTAGCAGGCTACATATCATTTGCTTTTACTTTTAACGGCCTTAACTCCACAGTCTGTGCAGCGCTGGTTCTGCCTCTGCTTGCTGCACACAGAGGTCTAGTTCAATGGCTGCTTATACAGATGATTGAGAATGCATAACAGAGAGACTACCGTATACAACGGATTTGATCCGGCTGTTAATTCTCATCGTATACCAGTGACTTCCATCTGTTAAATGAACATATGTGCGCCTCACAGCTCTGTATCCGAGCACACTTAATCTCCTGTTTGTGACACTACTTGAAATCTTATTTTTTTCACTGTAGGGTGAAAGCCAAGCAGATGAAAACAAGGCTTCTAGGAAATTTGGAGAGGTGGGGTGCAGCGAGAACATGAGTTGGCATGATGTCTGCTTGCTTTCTTTGAGTGAAAGAAAAGCAGGGATGGCTTCTTCTTTTTTTAAAAGAAGGAATAAATACATATAAACTGAAAAAGGGAAGTGACAAGTGAGGATGGCTGGATGGGAGTTATCAGAGCAATTTGGCTAGCTTAAGTATAAGTTGTGGGACAGAATAGAAATCCTGTAGAGAGGCCCTGCATACTGATGATCTGGCTGTAACGGCTGGATCGGCTCTCCGGCAGTTATTCATTAAGCCATTAAAGGAACACAATCAAGTCATTTGTGCGGGCTTCTGTTTCAGACTGTTTTTCTTCTCTTTGTGCTCTGCTTTTTGCACCAGAGACAAACAGAATACAGGTCAATGAATAAATGCGAGTCGAAGAAAAGAGTGAAAACGGTTAGAACTGGGCAGCGAGCTGAGGCCAGCTGTTGGCCCTCGTTCTGAGCAGAAAAGAAGTAATTAATTGCGGAAGCGACTCACGCAGGGATTACTTTGCTTTTAAGACAGTTTGATGAATGGACGAACTTCAATTCAATCCACCTGGGTTGAAATTAAAGTTGGATAATGGCAAAGAGCACTTGATATAACAGGTCTTCCATTAGACATAAAAGAGCCACAGCCACTTTGAATCCTAATGAGGTAAGAGCGCCCTCTTGTGTCAACAGCTTCAGACAGGAAATAACTCTTTAAAACTATTAAGTTAATAATATTGATTTTTATTGCCAACCATACATACATATCTTTTTTTTTCTTGTAATATTTATATAGTTTAAAGCAGTCTCACTGTGTAAACAATAAACAGCGAACAATGAAAAAAAGCTCAACTTTGTTTAGTTAATCTAAGTACAAAGAAAAGCAGCGGATGTTAATCAAACTAGTGCCCGACCATAAAGAGACAGTACAGTACATGTTGCTTCCACAATACTGCATGACCTGGTTTGAGGGAGATGCACAGCAACAGGTTATCTGCTGGGTTGTGTGACGCCATGCTGGCTCTAGATGAGATCCTACACCACGTCCATGGATCTACAAAACAACATGGAGTCCCCTAAAATAGGCCTGGGTTGCCATAGTGACACTGCCTGGGAAGGGGGGGGGGGGTGAAACTGTAACACAGAACAGCACTGACGTGTTTATGAAACACAATGACACTAAAAAAGGTCCTGCGGACGGAGCTACCGCCTCGTTTCAGGACAACAAAACACGTTACAATTCAACACACAATCACTAAAGTCTTTGCATTGTCACACAGATGATTTTGATAATCAGTAGATATTTGCTATGTAAAGATGAGGCAAAAAGCAGAGCAGGAGACATATGGCAGCAAGTCTAAACCATTTCCCAAAGTGCGCGTCAGGCTGTGTGATCGTGATGAGCAACAGTGGGAGCAGCACAGATTATTGTTTGTGCGTAAATGATCCATCAGAGGTCTGATTAAAATAAGTCACAACACAATCTGACAGCTCTTCTTGTAATACACACACACACACACACCCGAGAATATTATACAAACGTCAAAGAATACGAGGAGCAACATTTCCTCTCAAGTCTTCAGAGAAAGTAGAAAATTTAAAATCCCAAATTAGATCAATGGAATGGATTGAAGAACAACCAGCATCCGTTTAACTGCCCTGAACTCTACACAAGCTAACGAAATGGTATCTCTCAGGTGGCAGCGGTCAGATTCCTCTCCCCTCTGTGTGCAGGGAGATAATATTCTAATGAGAGTCAGATAAGTGCGGGGTGGCCTGGCCAACTAATTTTTACTGCCATCCAACATTTATGGCTGGAGAGGCTTATGCAGTAGCAGGCTTTGGTCAGTCACTTCATCAGCACCACCTGCTGTGGTGAAAACATCCAGTTAAGTGTCTGTCTCTGTTACAGAGGAATCAACGTTATCCTTCAAATAATGCAGTGTTTTTGGTTAGATCAAGAGTGCAAAAAAAAAACAAAACACATTTTGGAATTCAGTCATGGAGTAATAATGGGGGCACATTTTCTAATGAAATGAGGAACACATTTTAAATTAATTCTGCCACATTTAATCTCAGTGGCAAAAAGGCAAATTCAATCTGCAGAGCTACAACAGTACTTTGATGTTGTTGATAGAGGCACACAAAATAAAGCTTAATGAGCAAGAACAAAGAAAAAAAAAATCTGATGAGTTAAAATTCATTAATCAACAAAAAACACAGACCGATATCAATAATGTGCATTACCTCACTTATTGGGGGAATTAGGACGAAAGCGTGTTTCTTTTGGGGCCGTTACATGCATTCACATATGCATACAAACACACACTGGTCATAACAAACATTAAGAAATGTCATTACAGCCACAGACTCCAGTGACAGACTGACAACTTCACATGGAGGAAACTCCTCATATCTCCTTTCTTCTCATGACGTGGAGATGATGATCGCGATTCCCCTGGATGCAGACGCAGATTTAATTCACAATGGGTAACCTTATTGAAACTGGACTGAATGACTGACCCTTGATTTGCAACATAGACTGAGTCCTGTGTGTTCGAGGTCACTCCGTGCTCTCCTTGCCCAGCTCCACTTCTTCTTTTCCAAGAATGGCTTCCGGTCCGCCTCCCTCTCCCTGGAACAGCTCCTCCATCAGCTGCTCCCCAGCGGTGCCGGCCCGCGATGCCCACAAAGCAGCGCCCTCCCTCAGGCCCAGTGAGCGTAGCAGCCGTGCATAGTCCAAAAACGCAGCCTCGATGAGTTTATGTGCAAGCGCAGGTCAAGGAGAACTCAGGAGAAGCACAGTATACTATTCATTTAAAGACACATTCTTCAACAGTCATTGACTTGAAGGTGCTACGCTAGATTATTACATCCTACATTTATTCGCAATGCAATTTTTGCCAGCTTCTTCTTTGTGGTTGTGCGGCGTTTTCCTAGCTCCAATTGGACCTGCTTGAATCGAAGTGAGAGGAGTGGCACGGCTGAAGCCGTCTTTGTGGATTTGGCAGAGCATTTACATTTTTGCATGTACTTGTGCTTGGCCCACTCAGATTGGATCAGAGTTTTAAAATGCAAAAGCTCAAACTTACTGTGGCTTTAGTGCCCTCACAGGCATCTCCAAAATCACAACATTTCAAATCAGTGAGGAGAGGCTGAATGCTAGGAAAACCCCTACACAAAATGATTAGATAAAACAGAAACTACAGCGACCAAAAAGACTACGATGAATCAACACCTCTCTAAAACAGCTTGCAATAAATTTGTCACTCACCTGTATTTCCTAAACAGTACATGAGAAACAAAAACAAAAATGGACATGAAGTCACCCTGAAAATGAGGTTTTTGTCTTGTAAGACAGCTTGGCCTTGCGTCGTCTGCTCTTGCTCTGGTCTCTATAATTCATAAATCAGTAAACATATTTACAACTGACACAAAAAACAAAAACATGTGATAAACTGTGATCAAACAACACGGACCGGATCAACAGATCCTCTATCCAATAACTACTTTGTTTTATATACAGTACACTATATGGGTATCAGGTGTGATATAAAATAGGTTGGGAAAGTTCTCTACTGAGTCTGTGGCATAAGAAGCTCCATGACGACAGTGAGAT
Organism: Hollardia meadi; assembly: GCA_037974645.1. Classification (NCBI taxonomy): domain Eukaryota; kingdom Metazoa; phylum Chordata; class Actinopteri; order Tetraodontiformes; family Triacanthodidae; genus Hollardia; species Hollardia meadi. Next base: position 37,689 of record JBBPCS010001783.1, read on the forward strand.
ATTGACTATTGGGGACATCGACGAGAAAAAGCTCTCTGCTATTGAGTGCACATCTCCAGTAGAGATGGACAAAGCTAGCGGCGGAGCCAACTCTGGTTATAAATGCTCACAGTGCATTACTGGATTTTTTAAAAAGGATATTGGAAGAGTCGTTGGCCTCCATCACCCCATACTTGAGACAGGCTTCGATGAAGAGGGCGGTGCGATCAAATTGCCTCATACTGCTCAAAAGAGAGAAGGGGGGAAGAGAATGACTCAAAGAGAAGGTGAGTGCTATCGTCAGGAACCAGCATCATCCCCGCTTTGATGTCTGTGATCCTAAAGCATACATCAACCCTGTCGTCCTGATGCCACTCTAATTCTCTCTGCACAACATACACTGTGAAGTGTCCTTCAGTGTACTCAGGTAGAAAAGGAAACTTAAAAGGTGTGTATGAGTGTGGAAGAAAGACAAAGGAGAAAAGGAGAGGAAGGTCAAACAGAAAAAGTCACAGGGTACATTTTAAAGAATGCAAGTTAAAAAAAAGAAAAAAAAGATATCTCAACTTGCATAAAATATTTGTGCGGATGGAGTTGACACAAAACAGAGTAAATTACAGGATTTGTGTAATTCTGAAATTCAATACTCTCCAAGACCTCAGTCTAATACTACATACTTAATGTCTGAATATATGCAGTTATATGCAGAATTGGTCATGGTTCTTACCTGTGGAGCATCTCTCCCACTTTGTAAAAGCAGCCGAGGGAAAGCAGCACCAAGATGGCTTTGGACTTGTGGTTGACCTGCGGGGAGCACAGGTGCTCCGCCCAGCGCTTCAGCACGTCTGAGCTCTCTGCTGGGCTCAGACGCACCTGGAAACACACACACACGACATGCAAGGCACTGAAACTCCAACTGCTTCAAAGGTGCTTTCCTAGTGGCAATTTGTACGGACAGTGTAAGAACACGATAGTGTTGTGCGGCTCTAAATGTTCCTAACTTGATTGTGTTTCCTCTGCGTATTACTTCTAATGGGAAAGCTAATAAGAACACTTATTAAAGCATAGCTGCAAGGAAGTAAAAAAATGAAAGCAATAAGCTAAGAATCTCTGCATACGTACCATAAATAATCTATGCAATTATATCTTTACAATCTTATCACTAAAAGAAAATATAAAAACTCAAGCACAGACGTATGCGTACAGTCTGTACACACCCATACACAAATCACAACAACGCATTCACAAACTATCCAACCATAACACAGTATCGGATGTTTCCTGTTGATGGACGGCGTCATGCTGAGTTACCTTAGCCAGCCAAGTGGCGCGGTTCCACTCCCCGTAGGTCTGCAAGTAGCGACAAGCATCCGCTGCCTTGTCAATCAGACACAGCAGCTGTACTCCCTCTGACAGACAGCAAAAGGAGAGAATGTGTACACACACGTGAGCCAGAGAAATGATGGCCTATCACTCGCGCACCACTGTAGATCTGCTCGTCGTAGCCACACTCATCATGCAATACGTGGAGCAAGTCTAATCCAAAATATTAATTTTAAATATTTATGAAAATGGAAACATTGTAGAAACTTTGAAAAAAAAAAAAACATCTGCAAAAGCATCTAGTTCATTTAAAGGCCTTAAGAATAGATGAATTATTTAAAGCTATTTCAAGGCACTTTCAAGGCTGCAGACACCCACACGATGAATGCTGCTTGCACTCATTAAAACAAGAGTACAGAAGGTTGCTAGCTGCTATCACACGTACAGTAACACTACCTGCTAGCTTGCCGTTGGCGATCATGTTGGTGGCCACTAGTTTGATTGTGGACTGTGAGGGTCCTGAAGAGGTGATGGTGGTGACTAGGCAGGCCTTGAGTGAATCACAATAGTAGCTGGCGTTGTCTGCGCTCGTCTCCAACAGTAACTGCACTGCCCGGTCCGTCTGAGTGCAACAACAAAGAGATGAGAATGTAATGACTGAGGTAGCAGAGAGGGAGCTGAACAAGACAGAATAGCTTTTCGTCTGGTGCAGAAAAAGGCTCACGCTGGGGTCAGCTCAGACTGTTTGCGGGAGGACTGCACCTCCAACAAACAACCTGCTGATTGCAGCCTGTGATTACAAGGAGAGCGGTGACATTGAGGGAGAGGTTACCCCAATCTTTGCAGGCTGAGACGCCAGGGAAGACAGAGGGAGCACTTATCATCCATCTTGCTTGATTAGGCTCCACAGCACCGATATGACCCATTTACCATTATGACAACATGTACTGTAGGTATGCGCAGCTGTGTAAGGAGTGTGAATGTATTAGCATAATGTTTGTGAGAGAAAGGTAAGGGTAGTATATGGTCTGAAAGATGCAGGTATGGAAGAGGGAGTAAGGTTTGTGTCGAGTACATTTTTCTGTATTATCAAAAGGATGTGACAGCTGCTAAAATCCATTCATGTGTGAGAAAGGACTATGTTACATTATGCTAATTTAGCTAATTAGCTTAGCTAATTTCATGCAACATGTATCTGTAGCCTGCTTACAGACATTGTGTGAGCAGTGTGGGGAGTGTAATACTCACCTGACCCAGCAGGAGGAGCTGGTCGGCACATTTCTTGGTGTGTTCATAACTGGAGCGCTTCACCTCCTGTAGGTGAACCCGATCCAACTGGAACTTCTGTTGACCAACAAATGAGGAGACACAAGTTAGCTTACATGTTTTTTTTGTTTTGTTTTTTACACACTGAGAGTCACAGAGATACAATAAATTGGCTACACAGAGATTATAAACTGAGGACATTAGAAGAGTAATGATGAGCACAAACGATATGGAGGACAATTACAGAAATACCAGAGTCCAGAGTTGGAGAGTGTAATTATAACGTCTTTAAAATATTCAGGAGTTTTGTTTTTCAGGAGTGTTTCTGGTGCCAGAGCCTCCCATAGTGCCTTTCATCACTGGTGGCTTTTTCCACATTACTTCATTAATTCACTGAGGCAAGAAAAACAAAAACAGCAATAGATATTTCAAAGTGTGAGAGCACATCAGTTTTAGAGGAGTACTGGGGGGGGGGGGGGGGGGTTGATATAATGTTGGGAGA
>JBBPCS010001784.1:2500-12500 GCA_037974645.1 Hollardia meadi
CTTCCTCCTTTATTTAAAAAAAAAAGAAGGAAAATTTAAATCATTGTTGTGTGGCACGTGCACAGTCGAGTTGATCATTAGCGCTGCTCGACAGTCTGACCTCTATGCTAACTCCCGTTGGCTTTCAACACCCACAAACACACACACACACACACACACACACAGAACAGGTCATGACCCTAATCTCAGCAAAGGTCACTGGGGGTCATCTGGGATCAGAAGGTAATGGGATTTAAAACCAAAGACAGAAGAGAAAAGAGAAGAGAGCAAAAGAGAGAGGAAGACAAAAGGAAGTGAAGGAGTGAGAACAACTCTTTTTTTTTTAAACAAATATGAGACTGAATCAATAATTTAGTGAAATCAACTCATCATTAACTCAGTATAATGATGTAGACTTGTCAGTTTCATGTCAAGTCAACCTAAAGGATATTTTAGGCCCACAGTCAACCCATGACAAGGCCCTGTGGCTGCTGCTCCACATCCACCGGCAAACCAGCAGGATGCTTTTATTGTGAAGAAACACATTCTGCTCTATATGCTGGACTCACAGGAGTATCCCCACCTGTAGAGAAAAACAGAGATTTATCCATCTAGATTGTTTTGGTTTGCTGTAGAGATGTCTGCCTTCTCTCTAATATTATGGAACTAGATGGCTTGTTGTGAGCAGTTTCATGTAGGAACTATTTTCTGTCTACACTACACCGTATCACAGCGCAGTAGGACACGTGCACCATAAGCAAAGTGTCATCTAATTCCATGATATTGAAGGCAGACGTCTCTACAGCCGATGTCTTAAAAACTCTGCAACTCCCAACCAAAACTTTCTAAATAAATGGCACGACAGGTAAGGGGGGGAAAAAAAATGCATTTTTCATTTTGGGGTGAACTGTCCCTTTAACAGCTGGGTACAAAATGACATCATTAAGAAGACGTCCGAAGAGATTGGCTGTTGAAATAAACAGATCAAGAATGTATTTTATTCGATAACAAGTAATCCCATCGGATCGGTGACTGAAACACATTAAGAAATGTGTTCCTTCAGTGTTTCATTTGCAGCTCTTTGTTTTGTTTACGTGCTAACGGCTAAAATTGAAAGTTTTGTTGCAAACACTGAATTTAAAGAAAAGAAAAGACAGAAAAAAGAGAGGATTAATCTTCAGCAGCAGAGTATCCCCCATTCACTCACACACAAAGACACTCAGAGATGCTCTGTGCTGCCGTGTCCATCTCCTAAAGCACTGACTCTGTGCTTGTGTGAGCAGATCTTTAACTCTCTGTTGACCTTCGACCTCTGTGTGTCTGTGTTACAGAGTGTCTGTAGGCTCTTTTACACCGCCTGTTCAAGGTGGGACTATTGTGCCTTTATTGGGGTCTTGCCGTTTTGTATAAAAGTTATGAAGGCGGAACGGGGGGAGTGTGTGTGTTTTGTGTTATGTGTGCGAGATTTAAAACCAGCTAACAGCAGTTAGCAGCTAAGAAGAAGAAGAAAAGTAACCTGCGAATTGGGGAGACAACACGAGGTTAGGGAGCTACTTACCCTCCGAGCAGAGGACGAGATCGACCGCCACATAACAGGGACGGTGAAGAAACGCTGATCAACGCATGTAAAACATCACACTAGGGGTCAAATGTGATGATGATGTAAAGAAGGGTCTTTAATACAGCAGTATTGCACAATCTCTGTGTAAAAAGGGCTTGTTAGTCGATGTTCCTCCTCCAACCTCAGACCTGTCCATCATTACATCCCAGATCATACACTTTTATTAGCTTTGATTAGACTGTCAGCATTTGTCCCCATAAACTCCCCAAACAATATTTACTTTTACAGACGCTAGACGCTTAAAATAACTCAGACGATTTCGCACCTCTGCTGGTTTTGATCATGAAGAAGACACGCCCCCTCCGGTGTAGCCCCTCCCACTGCTCTCCCTCTTCCTCATTCATTCTCTCTCTTTCTCACACATCCATTCATCCTCCGTCTCTGTCAGGCCACATGCTGGAATAACAAACCAGGGGAAGTCTCATTCATCTGCAGGACTAATGTTTACACAGCATGTTCTCTCTCTCTCTGTGGTTTCACTTGCTCGATCGCTCTCTCTCTCTCTCTCGCTCGTCCTCATTCATTCACTATCTGTCTCTGTTGTTCTTAGACTGCTGTTTTTGCTGTTTTTTCTGCACAGGGTGTAATGGTACTGTATGGGGGTTAATGGGTCGTGCATGTGTGTGTGTTGAGGAGGTGGGGGAGGCCGTCATAAAGCACGGACAGAAAACCTTAATGTTATCTAAAAACGTATCATCTGTGAAATGTTTGAAAATCGCTCAAGAATCATCTTTAACAAAGTGAAAAAAAAGAGTTTGTAGTCTTCATTGGTGTATATATCTACGTAGTCCAACACAATGACTGAATTTATGTGCATAAAAAGAAAAAAAAATTGTATATTTCATTCATTCATTTATGGTCCAGTGCAATTGAGTTATAAAAACAGGGAGGGCCTCAATCCAGCATGAAATTAAATGTTAGACACAACAATATAGAAAAAAACCTTAATAAACACCTCACTAAGACCTAATGATTGCAGGTACAAGAATAGTCAACGATGGACTCAACTAGACATGAGAAAATAAAGAAGAAATCAGATGATCCAACTTTAATTTGCTACACCTGAGTTTATCACACCTGAGCAGGGTTTCCCTTATAACCGTACAGGCCTGGTGGGTCTCCAGGACCAATGAATAGTTTAATTACTGACTCACTGACATTCATTCCTTTATTTTGAAATGCTATTTTGAAATCAGAGGTCACTGCTTCCTTCTCATACTGTCTGCTGTGTGTTTCTGCTGTAGTTTCTGCTGTTCCCACTGTCATTGATGATGTAAATTGTACATTACAGTTCATTATTACTGCTACAAGGTCCTTGCAGCACAATAACTCGATTCTCTCTCTGTATTTCATGTCTAGTCCATGTTAAGTGTACGTATTGTACCGCGGTCATGCTGGTAAAGGCTTGTTTCAGTAATTAGCCTCGCTAAGTGTTAAACTTAATGGCTAGCCTAGCTAGCTTGCCCTGTATTACTGTACAGATTAGAGACGTCATGAGGAAATGTTGTTAATGAGCGTACGTGGTAAGTCGCAAAAAAGTTAAGAACACAAGTAAAATATTCACTGAAGGTATTTTATTTGTTTTCCTGAATATTTAACTTAAAAAAATGATCTCTCCCTAACCTTCACAGTGCGTTCGCTCCCTTATAAACTTATTATGCCGTTGCAAATTAGTTGTATATTAATGTAATTTCTAGGAGACACACCTGAAATGTAGTAAAGCAGTGAGTTTGGAATGCAGGTTGCTTCAGGTTGTTTTTATGTGAACAAAACACGACCTGTTAGTGTATCTGTTCCACAAAAACACAGCTAAACACCTCCCGTGTAGTGTAAGGCTAGCCAGACAAAAAAACAAACAAGCGCATTCTTACCAACAACCTGCATTTTAGAATTGTTCCACGTCTGACCAATCAAGTTTCTATAATGTGAGGAATCTTCACAGAGACTTCAGCTCAGCAGGTACACAGGTCATCCATTAACCGCAGGGTTATAAGTTCGATTCCTGGCTCCAGCTGTCCTCATTCCATTTACCAAGGAATCCATTTACCAATTTACCTCATTACGAGGTCGGTTCAGTAGGCGTAGCACTTTTGGAGCTTCCGCAGATAAAGTTTCATTACCATGTTGCCATTTTTTTGGTCCTGACCACTTAAAGGGAATTTCTTCAAATGTGGCACAAATGTCCTCTTGGACCGGGGGATGAACTGATTAGATTTTGGTGGTCAGCGGTCAAAGGTCAAGGTCACTGTGACCTGTTAAACTGTTTGTTTGTTTTTTAACTCAAAACTCAAAAATTCATGCAGTAATTATGACTAAATCTGACCCAAACTGTGCTGATTGTTTAGATCTTCTGTGCTGCCGGGTTGAACATGTGTGTGAAGAAACCACGTTTCGGAATTTAGAGCTTCTTTGCAGCAACTTCCATATTTGTAGCATTGTAGTCCACCACAAGCTCATTGATTGGTGATTGGTGATTGGTGACCAAGCTCTCTATCAGTCACTACATATATTATATGCGTCTGGACAGACATGGATGTAAACTGCAACTTCACTGATGCACAGAGGCATAGAACCACGAGGCGGTAATTCTAGTTTCTTATGCTCTGTTTCGTATGTTCTCTGATTGAAAAGTTGTAATGTTACATATTTTGAAAAAAAGACGTTTTTTTCTGATATCCTGTTGTTGAGGAAGCTCCGCCTCATATCAAGAACACTGATCTCGTATCAAAACCGCACATCCTCTCTATCGTCTGTTGTCTTTCTTTCTTTCTTTCTTTCTCACCCTCTGCCCTCCTTTCATGTTATTTTGACAACACTTTGGCAGCTGAGTGTGGAGACAGCCTGTTGTCCAGTAAAGAGGGGATTGGGTAATTTTTCATGCTGTGGATAACAGATTTGAAATATCTTCCTCTCACCCTGGGACCCCCAGCTCATTAAATCAAGCCTGTGTGAAGGCTGCTGGGGGCCTGTGCTGGGCAGGGCGGCACCTGTGAGCCATTTGTGGATCCTGACCACTAATTTTGAGAAACCCCCGGCAGTAACGCAACACCTCTGGGAAAGAGAGAAGTTGAGCTTTGAACGTTGGAGGTCTTCAGTAGTCAGATGATGAAGTGAGCAGTCAAAATGAGATGAAACGGGTCTTTAAAGTGGGTGCAAGAGTAAGAACTAATGTTCCTGTTAATGCTGTTACATCATCAGTTTGATATTGTAAATATGTTTGGAGGAAAGTAAATCTCATAAATTCTCATTGATAATAATATTTTCTGGTAAATGTCCCTTGATTCAAATTCCTCTGTACCATGACCATTTTAGGACATCTCAGACTCATCTTGTCAGGTTTAGCTCCACACTCTCAGACTTGGCTCAAATCTCAGCTCTGTATAAATGTCACAGAGGCGTAATGGAGACAACGTGAAGTTCGGGAGCTGCTTACCCTCCGAGCAGAGGACGAGATCACCCGCCACATAACGGGGACGGTAAATGATTGTTATTGTTATGTTGTTCCATTGTTTACAAAGCGCTGCTCGGCGTGCATGTAAAACATCACACTAGACTCCGACGCTGATGTGTTACCCGTCAAGCCTCTTTTGATTGCTATCTAAAATCCCACAGTGGAGCGGCGTTATGACGGCGTTGCATTTTTCAGTCTAAATAAACAAAGACGGCGTAGAGGAGGGTCTTCGTTCGTCTTATCCTGAAGCACAAGGTCTACGTTACTTTGGTTAAGTTTAGGCATAAAAAACACGTGGTTAGGTTCAGGAAAAGACTGGTGACATTTGGTTTCAAACGGGACACCAGCCGACAGCTGTCCGTCGTCTTGGTGTGTCTGTTGTCTCGGTGTGTCTATCGGCCATGTTTGTTCGTCGTCTTGGTGTGTCCGTCGTCTTGGTGTGTCCGTCGTCTCGGTGTGTTCGTCGTCTTGGTGTGTTCATCGTCTCGGTGTGTCCGTCGTCTCGGTGTGTTCGTCGTCTCGGTGTGTTCGTCGTCTCGGTGTGTCCGTCGTCTTGGTGTGTCCATTGGCCCTGTGTGTTCATCGTCTCGGTGTGTCCGTCGTCTCGGTGTGTCCATCGTCTTGGTGTGTCCGCCGTCTTGGTGTGTTCGTCGTCTTGGTGTGTCCGTCGTCTCGGTGTGTTCGTCGTCTCGGTGTGTCCGTCGTCTCGGTGTGTTCGTCGTCTCGGTGTGTCCGTCGTCTTGGTGTGTCTATCGGCCCTGTGTGTTCGTCGTCTTGGTGTGTCCATCGGCCCTGTGTGTTCGTCGTCTTGGTGTGTCCGTCGGCCCTGTGTGTCCGTCGTCTCGGTGTGTTCATCGTCTCGGTGTGTCCGCTGTCTTGGTGTGTCCATTGGCCCTGTGTGTTTGTCGTCTTGGTGTGTCCGTCATCTCGGTGTGTCCGTCATCTCGGTGTGTCCGTCGTCTCGGTGTGTCCGGGCCCGAACATGTGTGTGAAGCATCCACATTTTAGAATTTGTCACTTCTTTGGAGCAACATCCATATTTGAAGCATTGTAGTTCACCACAAGCTCTTTGGTTCTGCTGATATTGAGCTTCAGGTGATTGTTGTTGCACCATGTGACTGAACTCTCTATCAGTCACTACATATATTATGAGTCTGGACAGACATGGATGTGAACTGCAACATGACTGGTGTGCGGAGACATACAACCATGTAGTTTCTATGACAAATTAATTAAAGAGGATTGTAAAGCTTTGTATGTCCCATGAGAGGGCTTTCTTGTTCTAAATCTATCTTCATTTTTACAGATCTGTTCCATGTGCTCCGTTTCTACGTCAGTGCTTGATTTGCCCTACTCACATGCACCCGACACTTACCTGCCAGTGTAAAAGAGAAAGGACTGTGAGCCTGATACCGCTGGGGTGAAGTGGGAAAATGTTTTTATTGTGATATGGGTGAAATGACCCTCAAAACACATCATTCCTCCTCTTGTGGTTTCCCGTCCATCTGCTTTCCCCCAGAGGAGGATTTTCCAAGAAATTCCCACGCCTTCTTAGACATGGCTGAATGGAATTCCTCAAGCAGCTTTTCTCCTTTACGTTTTTTTTTTCTCTTTCTCTCACTGTAAAAGAGGACTGCAGGCCTCCATTCATTCTCCACGCCTCTCTTTCATCTCCCTCCTGTTCCCTCTTTCTCTCCCTCTTTCTTTGTCCCTTGCTCCTGCTCTCTAACCCTGAACACAGTTTGTCTCACTTTCTTTCTTTCTTTCTTTCTTTCTTTCTTTCTTTCTTTCTTTCTTTCTTTCTTTCTTTCTTTCTTTCTTTCAATCCTTTAGTTAGCTCCTGTTTCTATCAGTTAAGAATTATCTCTAAACTCAGGTCCATTGTGCCAAGAACTCAGCTGGAGATGATCATACACGCATTTATTTCCTCCCATCTCGATTACTGTAAGTCACTTTTCACCTGCCTTAGCAAGACCTCCATAAACCGTTTGCAAGTGGTCCAAAATGCTGCTGCTAGGCTTCTGCCAAATGGAGCCATGTTACACCGATCCTCCTAAACTGTGGAACTCTCCCTCTGGATCTACGTTCTGTGGACTTGAATCGATGCCTTTAAAAAGCAGCACCAAGACCAATTTGTTCAGACTTTTTGTTTTATTTGCCCTTGATTGCCTCTTGTTTTAGATGCGTCCATTGTTTTGTTTTTTATGTCTGTCGCATAATTGCTCTGTTGTTTTATTCTTTATTTTCCTGTGAAGCACTTTGTGACTGTTCTTGAAAGGTTCTATATAAATAAACTTATTGTTATTATTATTATTTCGTAGACAATGCTGGCTGCAGACAGACTGAACCACTTTAAAGCTGTGCTCTCTTTTTCTGTAAGCATGTTTGTTTCTTGTTGCCTGACTTTGACAGGAAGTTGTGGTTACCATGGAAACAGAACAGGCTCACCTGCTTTCTGCGGTCCCCCATACGTACACACACACGCGCACACACACAAGCGCACACACAGTGACCTCAGCTGTGTCTTTCCAGCTGTGATCTGTGGTCTGCGATGACAGCAAGCTGCAAAGGAAACTTCCTGTCAAAGAATTAATGAGTTTAAGTTCAAGAGAGTTGATGCCGTACTTCTGAAAAAAAAAAGAAAAGAAAAATGTCACAGAAACAGCAGAGAGGAGGTCACTGTTTGTATGTTTCTGAAGTATTTCCATCAGAAAATAATGTATTTATGGAGGTTTTTGCTTTGTTAATCATGTCTGCACAAGCTCTTTGTGTTTCTGCTTTTGTCAACACGTCTTGCTAACAGTTTCCTGGATCACGCCTGCAGAGGAAGTGACACATGCATTATATTTTTAAAGTACTAGAAAGCTCTGAAGCAGTCGTATAACCAAACAGCACTGTTGTTGTTGTTGTCTACCACATTTGCTAATTAAAAAATACAACCGTGGCTTATAGGAATAGGAAAAATTTGTCGCGCAACCAAATTACATACAAAGTCAATGCAAAGACGCGTTTGTCGCGTCTGTCATGCCGGGCGACAAAACAGACGCGACAATGCGACAGATGCGACAGTCTGTCAAAAATCGCGCGACGCGTTGTCGCGAAAGCCAATCAGCGTCGAGATTCTACCGACAGAAACTGACGTCTCGACGTCCTGACGTCCCGACGTCCTGACGTCCCCGCCTTTTCCAGCTGTTTGCGCTAATCGTAGCGCAAACAGCTGGAAAAGGCGGTGAAAGTCATCAAGTTGTGTCCGCCTCCGGAGGGCATTGTGAATCCACACACGACGTCGCCTGCTTTTCTGGCGTTTCCACAACAGTTAGAGCGCAGCAATCCTTGTAACTTCGGCCATGGTTGATATCCGAGGGAAATGGTGGAAATAAATAGCCCCTCCTCCTCTCCTCTTCCGGCGCGTTCTTCTTCTTCTTCTCCTTGTTTAACGGCGGTTGGCAACCAGCGTAAAAGGTGCATTACCGCCACCTTCTGCTCCGGAGTGTGGATCAGAGGTTAAATTCTACTTATTATTCCCTTCCGGCGTGTTGTCGCGCGACAAGCCATAAATTAACACAAAATGATCCCGCGCCAAAACAGAGGCGACAGACGCAACGTGTGTGTGATACGTCATGTATCAAAGTTAATGGCAACCCAGTTGTTGAGACATTTCACCCAAGACCATAAATGTCAACCTCATGGTCACGATAAAGGGAAAAGTCGGGGGCTCACAAAAGTCAGTAGGATTCATCATCTGGCGTCCATGAATTTTCAGCCAAGATTTGTCACGGCCCCTCACGTCTCTTCCAGGGTGACCCTCTAGCGTCAGGTAGAGACGCGCAAGCGTTGTACCTGTAACGGTACAACTCCTCCAGAAGCAGAGAAGACAATACAACTTTTAATTGGCTGACGAGGACTGACCACCAGATTTTGATGTCTAGAGGTCTCTAGCCAAAGCACAACAATAGTGGGGATATTTTTGCACATGCAAAGCAGGTAAAAGAAAAAAAGAGCGTCACATGACCCAGCTGATTGGCGACAATTTAAAGAGGGAGTCTGAAGTTGAATCCCACACAGTTCCACCTCCCACTTTTACTGATGGTCTCTGGATTGTGACTGAAACAATGAGATAAAAGAGTCAAAATTGACCGAAGTGTTTCATTTGTGATATTGAGACTTTTTTGTTGTTTTTGTTGTTTTATACTAAGGTTAGATTTTGGTATTTGGAATACGTTGGAAGATTTTATTGTTTATATCATAAAAATGTTCTTTTTTTGGAAGATATTTTTGCAGTGTATTCTTGAGTACCCAGAACATGCTGCCTGGATTTTATATTTCACCTGACCTGCACCAACAAATGAGACGATATGTGTTTAGCCAAAGAGCTACTGTTATGAAGGGTTATGTCTACTTGGGTGTCTGATGCTAATGAGCACATAAAATGCACTGTTTTGGTCTATACAAGCATACATTATGTAATGTAAATCAGGGAGGAGCAGGAGGGAAAAGAACATGCTCTATCAGCAAACCTTCCCTGTGTAAATAAAGATTAACTGAACAAAAACTCCTCAGCGAGATGTTTTTCTCTAAGCCGCGCCTCTTTACTGACTTCAGTCATCTGTCAACTCGTGTGAAAGGGAATGAAGGCACTCCCACTGTTCATACAGGGAGGTATTATCTGTCATTTATCTGTCATTGACCTATTAGGCCGTTCAGCTGTACGGTATTTGCGGTCTGAGGCAATACTGTGGATGTTCTTGTGCTTTCAGTGGACTGAGGCGGGAGGAGTTACAGTACAGCTTTATTACCGAACTGTCCGAGTTTATTTGTCCGGTCGAATCAGCATTTTTTTTTATTCGAGTAGAATTAACACACTGGTAAACAAACAAAATTAAAGATATAAGATTGGTAAATTACCGTACAGGTGTCGTTCTGTTATATATACAGTATTTATCAGTTTT
>JBBPCS010001785.1:0-14501 GCA_037974645.1 Hollardia meadi
TCGGCCGAATCGTATTACAATAAAGATAAGGAAAGACAACGGAGTGTTTAGTCTCTTGTAAGGGTTTTGCCACAACAACTTGTGATCTCGGGATCTGTCCTGAACATACAGTATTAAGCTAGCAGATAAAAATGAGCGGCCTAATAAGGCGAAAACATTACATTTCTGATCTAATGTTGTACTGTTTGGACATGGACAAGCAATAGCTTTCGGTAATGTGTTAGTGTTAAAAATGCCCAGTGGTGATGGGCAGGAGAGGCGATCATGCCCTCTTACGAAAAGCCAAAATATTTTTGGCCAAATGAAGCCTTACTGAAACATGCCTACCTAGCTCAAAGCTATACCAAGCTAGTTAGGCTAACAAAGAGAAGCCAATTTTGCCACGAGTTTTATTGCGGGATCATTTGCTTATTTATTCAGATCCCCATTAGCTAACGCCGTGACATCAGCGTGTCTTCCTGGTTTATTCCATTGACTGTATATAAAGATGGACGACATGAGAGCTCCCCAAAAGTGAAGCCAAAACATCTCGATCGCCCCCTGATGGTAGGCTGCAGTATAGGTCATAAACCCCTCCTCCTCAATGATTTCAGGTAGCAGATATCCAGGCTTATTCCTAAGATCAAATCCACATCTGGTGATGTTGTTTCAGATCCTGTAGAGATTAACAAGACATTTTATACTTTTTATTCGCAACTTTATACTTCACAATGCTCCTCAGACGTGTGGGATGGAGTTAACCCTTTCGACAAGATCACTTTCCCCAGAGTAGATGAGGACTTGGGCACAGGGCTGGGTGACCCAGTCTCCACTATAGAGGTACAGGAAGCAACCCAGTCGCTACAGAACAGTAAATCTCCAGGCCCCGATGGGTTCACTGTAGAATTTTATTTTTTCTACCTCCATCGCCCCAGCCCTTCAGAAAATGTATAATGAATCCTTTTCTGAGGGTCACCTGCTCCCCACCCTGTCAGAGGCCTCAATTTCTCTCCTGCTTAAGAATGATAAGGACCCCGTTCTCTGTGGTAGCTATAGGCCCATTTCCCTTTTAAATGTTGACCTATAGATTCTGTCTAAGATTTTGGCCCAACACTTGTAAAAGGTTTTATCAAGCTTAATTTCAATTGATCAAACAGTATTTATGCTGGGAAGACACTCATTCCACAACACAAGGAGACTCCTTAATATCCTTAACATTCCTAGTTCGAATGCCCTAGAAGTAATTATTTCCCTAGATGCGGAGAAGGCCTTCGACAGGGTGGAGTGGAGGTACCTGTTATTTGTTTTGCAAAAATGTTGCCTCAGTTCTGATTTTATTTCTTGGATCATGTTGCTTTATGCTTCCCCAGTAGCCTCAGTTCAGACGAATGGACTCCAGTCTGCCTCATTTCCCCTTTATTGGGGAACTAGACAGGGTTGCCACCTTTCCCCCCCTCTTATTTGCCTTAGCAATTGAGCTGATGACCTACTTTTATACATGTCGAACCTGTCAGGGTCTGCTCCAGTATCCCTTTCTTGTCCCTTCTTGTCTTGTCGACTAATGTTATATTAATGACACAGCAGCGTCACAGTGAAATGCTACTTGCTAATCTGCATAAGTTTACAGCGTAGGCCTGCATGTAGTTTACAGTTCAACAAGCGGCAACCTGCAGCAATGCTACACTCAGTTAGCTCTGAGTTAGCTAACATTATGCTACACTCAGTCAGCTCTGAGGTCAGACCTCTGCTCATTCTAGCAGCAACACACAGTTGCATCAGTACACAACGCAAAGCGTCCCCGTTCGCCCTAGTGCAGATGGACGTAGAGCATTTCCCCCTAGCACAACGAGCTAACGTTACTAACCCGACTACCTGAGTGCAACAACACAACCGTAACTTTGATTCAGCAAAAGTCAGAGACTTCTTGTGAATGTCTATAAAATCAGCAGTGAGACAGACTCTGAATACATCTACACCCATTCTCTCATTTTACTCTCATGTTGTTTAGATGCGTTGGGTGAAGTTAATCTTACAAACATTCAACAAGCTTATCGAAGTTAAAGTGGATGATGTAGCAAATAATGCCGACAACTTTACATGTAATATTTAGCGTTAGCTTGTACTAAACGTCCTAATAAACACACATCATAATTATATCGTAAACACTTACATTTGTCTCGTCTGCTGTTTTGCCACAGACAGTTGGTATTGATCCCTCTTTTAGGAACAGTTTTGTGGCCAGTCCTGCGTTGTACTGACCCAGGTTGGTGAAGCAGTCAGACACAAAGTGGTTAACATTAGCACACACATAGCTCTACAGCTTTTTGCCGACTGTGGCCGGGACATTTCCATCAAAAATAAAGTCCATCCACTTTGCTCTTGTGTCCTCTGAGGGTGAAGGGTGTGTAATGATGTCGATGGAGGGTGATGTAATGATGTGTGCTGGTCTGTGCAGCCAACAACAGAGAAGCTCCTGTGTGGAGCTCCTACCTTCCACATAATGCTCCCAGCTCCTGCGCTTGCGAGAAACACAAGGACCTTCACGAAAGTGTAACTCGGAAGCTGCGGGTGGAGATATCAGGCGAGGGGCAGGTGAGGGGCTGTATTTCCCTCAATTTGACGTAACAAGTTGGGCAAAATCTGAACGGCGTATTTGGTCCCATGTTTTCTGACTCAGACAGCCCACAAAAAACGGACTGGGTGGTCTTATTTGATTTGTGGGTCAGTAGGGACTCCAGATACCCAAATCTATGCAATAATATGTTCCTGCAGTAGAGGAGGCTGCAGTTTCAGGACCGCATTTCTAGGACCCTAGTTATAGTTTTAAAGGTTTGTTCCACCCAAATACTTTGTTATAGTTTTAAAGGTTTATTCCACCCAAATACTTTGTTATAATTTTAAAGGTCCATTCCACCCAAATACTTTGTTACAGTTTTAAAGGTCTATTCCACCCAAATACTTTGTTACAGTTTTAAAGGTCTACTCCACCCAAATACTTTGTTACAGTTTTAAAGGTCTACTCCACCCAAATACTTTGTTATAGTTTTAAAGGTCTATTCCACCCAAATACTTTGTTATAGTTTTAAAGGTCTATTCCCCCCAAATACTACTTTCTGCCAAGTCCTTATAGTTTTAAAGACTTATACCATCCAAATACTACTTTGCCCTGCAATTCAACTTGGTTGCTAAGACTTGCAATTTGTATAATTAGCAGAATTAGCTCATTATACTCAGGAAAAATAAAAACAGAATGTACAGTCTAGACCTGCTCCATATGAAAAGTGCCCTGAGAGACTAACAGAGACTTCTGTTATGATTTGATGTGATATAAATAAAATTGACTTGTCTAGATCTCAACCAGATATTTTAAAGGTTAGAAAGAGGCAAGACACAAGGATGACTCCGGGGGCAGATTCAAGATATACATGTGTGTGTGTACACACACACACACACACACACTTTAAACAATAAGTAACAATAAACAATAACAAGCAACAATTAACAATAACAAGCAACAAACAGATTCAAGAAAACAATACAAACTAGAATTACCGGATTATGGTTGTATGCCTCCGTCATCCAGTCAAGTTGCAGTTTATACCCATGTGTGTCCAGACTTATAAAATATATGTAGTGCAGATTTTGAAGGATTTTAATAAAAGGTATTAAGTGTATTTTTTGGCAAAATGGAAGTTATCACTATACATGTGCGATTCCAGTGAATAATTTCCAGTGAAAAACATGCTATCTTCACTTACAGCAGAGGTGTCAAACTCATTTTAGTTTATGGGAGACATGCAGCCAAATTTAATCTCAAGTGGGCCGGACCAGTAAAACCAGTGCATAATAATAACCTATAAATAACAATACTAGGGCTGCAACTAATGTTTATTTTCATTATCGATTAATCTGTCGATCATTTTCTCAAATGTCTTGATTTGCCCACAGTTTACGGTCATAGAGGACTACAGAAACCAGAAAATATTCTCATTTGAGAAGCTGAAATCAGAGAATTTTGATCTTTTTTGTCTTAAAAAATGACTCAAACTTATTAAATGATTGATTAATTAATCCTGTCACTTGAAAAATAGGTCCAAACATGTGGAGCACACAGACGTCTTTCCTGTAACGGTTATTTTCATTATCAATTAATCTGTTGAATATTTTCTTGATTAATCAATAACTTGTTTTGTCTATGGCCCAAATCCGACCATGTTTGGCAGGAACAGACGGAGGCACTCAGCGAAATGACGGAAAATCCAATCAATATGTCTTTTCTTGTTAACACAATTACATAAGTGTTTAATAGACACACATAAACAGTACACTTATAAGTGTAAGTGGCAAGATATGGGACCTTTAAAGAATTATGACCATGATATGTAGTGCTGTGCGGTGTCAATTTCTCATAAAGTCAAGTCTTGTCTTTCTGTAACTTTAATTCAGCATTTGCAAATGGACTCACAACACAGTCAAATGAGTGACCTGAGCAATGAGCAAAGGACACAAGAGGTGTCTGTTTTTTATGCAACCTAGCAAACAAAAGGCATGGGAGGGGTGAGTTACACATTATATCTGACTAGTAAAACAGCTCTTCTTAGAGGCAATAAAGCAATTCAGGCCAATCTTATCAGTCATTGTCCTTGAACAGGCACAGTAACTGCTTGGGGACACAAGGTTTCATCACTGCTGAGGTTTAGCACTTCTAGTAAAATGTAACAAGTACATGGAAAGATGTGTTCATAAAGATATGTAAAGTTTTATTACAGTATGAGTGAAACATTTTTCAGTTGAAAAATGACCATGTATGCTGCTGCATGGACAAACTATGTAGTGACAAGATGTCTAAATTACCTCAAAGCTGTTTTTCAGTAGTGCAATTTCTTCTAAATTATTAGCCAACATATGCTGATAGCAATGTTTGTGTTTAGCTAATATGGCAGCCAATTAAGCCAACAGACTTAATTGATTATTAATCCAGTGATGAACATTTTGTCCATGTGCTGATGACTTGAACCCAAACATGAATACACAACCCTGTAAAACTTTACAAATTAATCTCTGCTTCAACTGCAACATCAGTCAAACAAAAAGGCTAAAAATCTGAAGTCCAGGGTCTTAAAGGGCTCATTTTGTGGAGAGAATAAATGTTCTGCGTTAACAGTCCATCTGCACGAGAGGGAATTTTGATCTGATGGTGCTACAGGAAAGGTCACTGTTTCACAAAAATCTTTGGATTCATTCTGTAGGGAACATGAATATTTACAGCAAATTTCAAATCCAGTCATGACCAAAGTTTTTGTCAGAGGGAAAATTTTGGCTAGATGAAAACTCAAGAAAAAAAAGTGGGGGCCACCAAATCACGATAACACGATAACTAACAACTCTGTAAGTTGATTTTCATAGATTACTAAAATTGTTATTACACAATATTGTGGCTGAAAAATATAACACTAGTGTTTATGTAACAGCTTGAACTTTAAGTGTGTCTGATGTGATCTCCTCCTCTGCTTCCCAGCTTGAGCTTCCACTGGAGACATTAACAGCCCCGACTCCACAGTCAGGTCGGACCGACAAGAACCTGGTTGATAGTAAACTACTGATGATGCCAGACATCATGTTTGCCTCTCCTGGGGGCAGGGGGCAGCAGGGTCCTGGGTTGACCTCCATGGTGGGTCCGCAGACGCCAACTGACTGGCTGTATGAGGGAGTGAACACACAGGCTCCAGTCAGCCCTCCTCCTCCTCTTCCACTCCTGACAGACTCGTCGGTGTCAGGTAAACAAGCAGAACGCCCCCAGGATCCCACTGAAAGCTTCACTTTTGATACATGTCATTTACATCAGACTGTATTTTAATCATTTTCATTGTACTGCCTTCCTGTACTACAGCCATATGACAGGAAATCTTCAGTTGGGCAACACATCATAAAGCTGCTTATCTAATAATTGTTTGTCTTGGCGAGCCGCCTCCCTCAAAATATTTCCTTGTGCTACACAGGGTGATGAGCAGTTATGAACTGTAATATTGTAAGGTTGCTTCAGGACAAATATTTGCTGTTGGACCCAGTGTTGAAATGTAACAAAGTGAATTTACTCAAGTATTGTACTTAAATACATTTAGAAGTACTTGTACTCTACTTGATTATTTCCCTAAAATGCTATTTTGTCACAATTATTGTAGTTTTTCATACCCCTTTATCTGACACCAATAGTTATGGTTGCCTTACAGATTAAGGTTTTACATATAAATCATAGTAACATACCATCAGTTTAGAAAATATGAAATAGATTAAAATACCTAAAAGTTTCAGTTTTGCATTAATAATTATCACACATTATGACAAGTGCTGGAGCCATTCTGCATAATGAGTTTGCTTTTTAAGTATATTCTGTTTCCAATACTGTAACAATTTCAATAGGACAACTTGTAATGGAGTACTTTATAGTGTGGACTTGCTACTATAACTTACAAAAAGAATCTGAATTATTGTTCCACAACAGGCCATTGACATAAATAAAGATGGACGACGCGTCTCCACTTCCTCCCACTGTACAAAATGAAGCCACAATATCCCGGATACGAGCCCTACCACCTTGCACTGGTGACCTCATTGGAGCCAGAGACTGTGCAGTAGTGATCAATCACGAGCAGGGCTCAGCTGCCAATCATGTTTCACCCCCTTTTTATAGCATCAAATAACTAATTAAAAACCAAACTGATCAGAAAAATGAACACTTGAACATACATCAGCGTGATAAGAACTACTTAAAATGTCAGAAACCATCTTTGGGAAAAACTTATTTGATGTGTACTTTGAGCTTTTAGTTTGGCCCATGTCCTACCTGATATCATTGAGAGGGAGGAGTGTAGCTTCACTTTTGGGGAGCTCTCATGTCATCTATCTTTATCTACAGTCAAGGCAACTGGCGGTGAATCCTGCAATGCATGGGAAATACTACTCTGCTTTTGTTTTTAAACCTTTTGTTTTAATTTCGTAATTAGTTTTGCACATGCATGGCCAGGTAGGTACAAAATCAAACACATATACAATCAATTTGGATATGTACAATATGGGAAGGGCAGCTCTCTGAAAAGCAGAAGTTACAGTCAAAAACTTAGAGGAGCAAATTTTCCCTGGTAAATACCTTCCTCGCCCATCTGGACCACATCACAGATCACCCTATAGACCTGTGAAGTCACCCGAAAGGTGGCCAAGTATGGATCACTGGACAGTATTGTAAATAGTATAAGAAATAGGTAGTAATAAGTATAGCAACAACAAACATAGTCATCATCAATTTGAAGACAGATGGTTTAGAAGAGATAACCAGATCTTATTCAAAGATATATGAGACTCTGGGAGGGAAACTCTTTTCCAATTTAATTTCAAAGAGAGAATATCTTGTTGTAGGAAGGAGACTAAATTTACCCACGTAATGACATCAAGTCAGAAGGGTTGTCAAAGCAATGAGCCGCTGTAAAAAAAAAAAAAAAAAAGGGACACACGTTCTCCAAAAATCATTTGAAATCTGGTCTACTGCAAGTTTGTGTACAGCAATTCGTGTATGTGTATGTAACAATTCGAAAGGAACGAAAAGATAATTAGAGCCAATCAGAAAAGCACTCATGACTCCACCAATGAACAAGCAGCTGTAGTCAGAAAAGGCAACAATCCATGTCGTTGTTTTTGCACTTCAGAGTTGACACGTTTTGTCTGCCTCATGATCAGAGCTGTTACACTGGGCCATCCTGCTGTTCTGCACATTTTATCTCTTTATTCATTTTATTTTTGCTTTAGATTTGGGGAGACCATGTCTATATACTCCTTTTGATTGTAAATGATTAGAAAAGATCTGGAGCAATGTACTTTATACTTCTATTCCACTACATATCAGAGGGAAATACTGTACTTTGTACTACACTGCATTTATTTCACGGTTTAAGTAACTCATTACTTTGTATTTAACATACTAAGATTAACTTAATTTCCATTTAAACATGTCTTTTTCCATCACTTTTTAGTGTCCCCTAGAAATATCCATATCTGTTGTCATTTGTGC
The DNA here is from genome assembly GCA_037974645.1 of Hollardia meadi. Lineage (NCBI taxonomy): Eukaryota > Metazoa > Chordata > Actinopteri > Tetraodontiformes > Triacanthodidae > Hollardia > Hollardia meadi. The sequence goes on from JBBPCS010001785.1 coordinate 8,042, forward strand.
TGCTTGCAGTGCGTTTCTCTGTTTGGTTGTGTTGTGTGTTGTCAAATTGATGGAGATGTTTTCTTAATTTGCTCGTGTTTTGTCTATTTCAATGTGTTGTCTTAAGTTGCAGTGCATTGAGCTCTAGGCCAGGGTAGAAATGCAGTTGAAGTGACTGATTCATCAAGTCAAGTCAAAAGATTCACTCATTGCACCGTTCTTGTCCTTTCAGATGAAGGGTGTAGTCAGCCCCTGGACCCAGGACCCTGTAGGCAGTATGTAGTCAAGTGGTACTACGACCCCGAGGCCAATGCTTGCGCCCAGTTCTGGTACGGAGGCTGCCAGGGCAACGCAAACAACTTTGAGACTGAAGCCGCCTGCAGGAATTCCTGCGTCTACACGTAACGGGCTGTGTTTGGAGAAAAAGCCGTATGCAGCACTAACATGCTCCATCGGCATGCGTCACTAAGTAACAAAATGAAGCGAACAATGATGCAGCCTTTACTGTTTGACCAGCGCTCAGGCCAGTAGCTGCTGCAGGTGCAGGAGGTGATGCAGAGCAGACCTGGACCTCCTCACCATCTTTCAGGCTAAGCTCACACTGCAGGTGCTACTGCTTAGTTCTGAACTGTTGCACATGTACTAGCTGTCTGCTCTGCTCTGAGATGAACCACAAGAAGAATTACACAATATAATGACACAACTTGCATAGAATAACTGTAGAAAAATGTGTAATATATCCAAATATTAAAAGTACTACAGAGGCTATAAATATGGTTGGGAATTATTAGGCCTTTTAAAATAATCTTGCATTTACAACTTGTTTGATATTCTAGAGTGGATATGGAGTGAATAATCCATTTAATTCTGATTGAAACATTTTGATGCCATTTTTTTCTCATGATCAACAGACTGTTATGCAAGTGATACACTTAAAGACATTTAATGTAAACAAGAGATTCTACTGATTTGTAACAATTCTCTAAGGCTCATCACTTTATTGATTAGTCAGTACTTTTATCCATGTCAGGATCCTGTGGGAACACTGACTTGCAGTGATGTGATTGGTCAGTGGTCTGGCTGTTGATCCTGTGCAGTTAACCTGCTTCCTGCTTAGCAATGCAGTAATCTACCTTGGTGATCTACCTCAGTTAAAAGTGATACCAGAGAACCTTAGTGGAAACCAAAGATAGCTGGCCGACCCACTGATCTCACTTTGTGATATAAGTCCATGAACTTCTGTTCTGTGCAACAAGATAAACTTTAACTCAAGTTTATCGATTTACTGATTTCATGTTCATGAGGACACAAAAAAACTAATGGATCCTTTACAAAAAGCAGTGTTACAAGTCTACGACTGTTTACCTCACTCTTTCTGGTATGGCAGATGCAGATAAATGATATATGATGGATTTGTTATTGAGTGATCTGAGTATTCCAAGCAGTTAAATATGGGTTGCATGCTTCATGTGATAATTTTGTACTGTTGTTGTGCTCAGATAGCAAATCTCTCAAATTTTTGACCACACATTAATTACAAAGTCACATACCTAAAACTGTTCTGAGCTGATGAAACTTAACTAACATTTTTTTGGTGCACAAAATACCCCAGAGATGCATTTGTTAAATACGCAGCATCTCTACAGTGTCTCATTTATCTCCATTTTAGATCACCAATTGTATCTTTCAAGGAAGAGTTTGGCATTTTGTGAAAAAGGTTTGCTTTCTTGCTGGAAATCACATAAATATATCTATACCACTCTCATGTCTGGATTTTAAGGATGAAGCTACAGCAATAGCTTGTTGGAAGACTAAAGATCCAGATAAAGACTGGAAACAAGCCTATATATTCCTTGGCCAGGTGCATGAATTTCCTGAAATCCCCACAGGTTGCTTGGCAGCTGGTTCCGGCACATAAACCCCTGTAACAACTCCAGTTTGTGTCTGTATTGATCAAACATGATATAACGTGTTAATCTGTGACCTTTAAAGGTGTTGGTAGGTGGACTTTGATGCCCTTGGACAGAGCCTGATTCTGGTATTTATGCTAAGCAGCTACAGGCTTTAGCTTCATATTCACAATACAGACATGAGGTTGGTAGCAGTCTGAACATCTTTTTGCCAGAAAGCAAATGAGTTCATTTCATGAAATGTTGAACTAGTCCTTTAAATCTAAACAGCAAATATGATTAATAAATCTATGGAAACCCACTTACACTACATTTGGATGTGATTTAAACATCATCTCTGAAAGTACAGCTCAGTGTTGCCGTTTGTCACTGCCTGTGTGAGCAGGATGTAATATCACATCACAACACTACCAGCAGGCAAACATGGAGGAGAGGCAACTAAAGAATACCAGAGCCTCAACAGACAAAGATGTTTCCAATCTCAGTACAGAGTGTACAATAATGTGCTAAAGTTTATTCAAACTCATCACGATCAGCAAATTCTAAATATTCCACACAGCCTGTTGCAGGACAGAAACATGCTACATGTGTTACAGCCAATTTCTGAGTCATTAACAGCTCAGTCAAATCTGGTCACAGTATGAAGTATGCCACAAAACCACGACTATGTGAGAAGAGCACCTGTGATGTAAATATAGTCTATTGTACGTATATACTGTTGTTACAGATGGAGTTCATGGATCCAACAGTGTATAAAACATTTTTAATTCATTTTAGGGCATTATTTAGGGTATTGTCTAATTTTTTCTACTTTTTTTGAGAGTCTCTGTAGGTGTTTGAGTTGTCAACAAACTAGTGGTGCCTTTAAAGACATCTTGATAACTAAACGCTGTATTCTTAACCTGTTTGTGGTATTTTCACATGTTGTAGCTTTGTTCTTCTCTTAAGCTCTAGTTGTTTTGGTCGATCTTAAAATCCATTAACCTTCATTATAATTAATGTTGTATGGAAAGAGACACACTTGACTACAAGATATATTGTTTATTTGTTTAACAGTATGAAAAAAAAAAGGTGCCAGAAGGAATAGTAAACATAGAACATGGTAGTTATACAAACTGTCTTTCAATAAATAAAGTATAATTTCTTAAAGATTGCCCAGTTTCAAAAGTGCATCACAGATAAATGACATTAGTACACACAGCTGGTACATGTGTCATCCTACTGATCCAAAGCTGAGTCTCAATTCTTAAGTGAAAATGTGTAGAAGGTTTAAGTCAGGGGTTCTCAACCTTTTGTGACTTAAGGCCCATTTCAAATTTATGGGGACCACCTTCCCAAATGACAAAAAAAAAAAAAAACATGAACAAAAAAATGGAAAAAATATTGGGCTGCGACAGCATTTCACCACATTCAACACACTTTCGGCTAAGCATCACTGCCTGCCATTATGAATCCAAACCTAAAAAACATTTTGTGTCACTGCATACAAGAGAACGTTAGCTAGCAGCGGAAGAACGTTTGTGTCTCATGATTTTTAAATGTAACTGGTCATTGAAATTTTGACATATTTTATCTATGTGAATTCTTGAGCACCTGTAGATATAAAGGTAACCATCTTTGTAAATTACAAAAAACCAAAAGTAAGAGTCTGGAAGAATATTCCAACATGCATTTTTGATTTTAGCAGAAAGAATAAATATGCATCAAGTCGTTCTGCTGGTACCAAAACAAATGGCTTCTGCTTGAACAGTGGAACTGGATATTACATGCTGCTTTCAACATACTGAACTGAGTGCAGTAATAGTGCAGAAAACCAGCAGGGCTGTAGCTATGTCCAGATTGTTAGGTACATTATGCAGAAAGTGGATACTGAAGATCACATACTGCCAGATAGTAAGATGAGATCCAAACCATATACAAATGCTGCTACCAACTATACCAATGTGCATTTAACAGTATAGTATACAAAAATATATAGTTACAGTATCCAATAAACAGCTGTCATCAGCAGAAGAAGCATGTACCCTCACAAAATCCATTTCCAGTCACTTTAATCCCATCTTTTCTTTGTCAATACAACTTTTGCAATATTTTTTGCTTTTGTTTAATGTCAGTCATTTTTCTATACATGGCTAAGGATTTTACCTCATAAACCCAATCTTTCACAAATTTAATGTGGTTTACTTTTGGTGCTGTCAAACTATACATTCTTTTCAGAAACACAACACAATGTGCACAGAAGAGGAAGACACCCTTCTTGAAGTACAGTACGTACGTTTGTAGCATTGTTGTAAAAGACAAAAAGACAGATTAAAGGCACACAGCGTTTTAAGATTTTAATCTTCATTTCTTATTTCCCACTCATATCTGAAACATCATGAATTGTTCACAATTGAAATCAGACCTTGGCAGGAATACTTGAGGTGATACTTTAAACCTGTAAAGCCAATAAGTTACAAAATGAAGGTTAGACAGAATTAAATACATGATAGGAAATAAGTTAAACGTGGCTCTGAAACCTACCGATACCCTCGACCCCGTCTCCAGTTAGTGCAAAGGATGCTGTGCAGACACCAGCCATTTTACACAGACTTGGTTGTGGTGTTAGTTTTTTCATCAGGATTAAATCTGTATTTGTATCCATATGGTCGCAGATGGTACGTCAGGTACTCCAAAACATACAGCTCAACAGCGTAAATGTAGTGAAACGATACAGCAAAATCCGAGCAGCAACCTGGACCCTAGAGCGACAATGGAAAAAAAAAAGACCATGTGTCAAACTCAAGGCCTGCAGGACAAATAGCCTTTTTTTTTTAGACTGCCAGACGATTGACTTTTTATTAACAGCTTTTAAGCTACTGGTCCATTTCCATATTGTCTACACACACACTGCACTACAATCCCCATTCTGTCTTCTAAACCAACCCATGTCAATCCTAACTCTTCAACAACATTAACAACAGTGACTGACACTACAGTAGACTGTGTCCAGTCACAATACACACTGAATGTCCTGCACAGACGAGTGCAAAACAACAGTGGTCTGCTTACAATATACGGGGTAATCTCACGACTATTTCATCAAACTTGAAAGCCTCTCCACACCCATGTAATTTCTCATCATGTTGTTGGCTTGAAATTCCATAACCTACACTTCTATTAGTGTAACAGTGTTTCCTTACACTGTTACACTGATAAGAATGTAGGTCTGGCAATGTCCTGTCCCTAAATGATTATTTGGTTGTAAATACACAGATGCTAATAATAATAATAATAATTCTCTCAGGGGGAAAAATGTTCATGATCGGAAGAAATGGGCTAAAAACCTTGTAGGCTAACCTACATATTAATAGGCTGTGGTTTTGGAAATCTTGAAGTCGAGCTGAAATGAAAAGTTTATTTTTAAATCCTAGATCACATCCATGGTAACATGGCGCCCCCCATTTAATAATATGTGCCCAAAATAATCCAAAATTCAATTTGTATTTTTATATCAAAAGACTTTTTCTTCCAGTAAAACAAAATCTGAACTTTTCTTACATCAGCTAGTACTAAGTATTTTCAACTAATAATATCATGACTTCCACCCATCAGCCAATCAATCTTCAATGGCAGGTAAGAGCTAGCTTCATTTTTATGTCAAAAAGGTGCAGGCGGAGCAGAGTGTTTCTGGGGGCCTCACAGATAAGTGTAAAAAAACCCAACTGATTTTGGTTTTCCCTCTGATGTCCTCCAACTGCTCTGCCTGAACTCTCTGATTTATGAAGTTTCCTGATGAACAGATGGCTTTACTTGTTGCTTAAGTAACTACTAACTGATGCCAACTGTACCAGACTCAAGAGCCGGTAAAAACAGCAGACAAAGACCGAAAACAACCCATGAAACAAACTAAGGCCCGTTTGATGACAGGGAAACCCTAAAGCTGTTAAACAGTTACCGTTAGCTCGGTTAGCCATGCAGCTTATCTTAGAAGTCCCATTAGCTGACTCAGCCCCGGGTTGCCAGGAGCAAGAAAACCACTTTAGTACTGTATTCCCTGTCGTCAAACTGGTCTTTGTCGGGTGTAGGTCTGTCGTCGAATGTTGTGTTCGGTCCCGCCTGGGCCATGTTTTCCTTTTAACTTTAAATCGGTCTGCTACTTGGACATCTAGCTGCATGACGGGAGGCGTAATGCACATTCAGTGCTAGCGTTATTGGCTACTTTAAAAAGTCCCAACCTACCTGACCATTTTTACAGGAAACACGCAAATATGTGGAAGCAAATAGCACTCTGCCTTCTGTTTCATGTGGACTTTAAACTGAATATAAATGTCCTCATGTGAGGACAAGAAGTTCATAGGAGAAGCTACTCCTGTATATTGTCCATTTTGTTTTACTTCATTATAGCACCATGTTACATGCAAATAAGGAGTTACAATGTTCCGGTTACTAAAACATGTATCATTTTATGTTGTGGTGTAATTAGCAAAAGAGCTTCTTGCATTTATGCATAGCATACACCGATCAGCCACAACATTAAAACCACTGACAGTTGAAATGAATAACATTGATCATCTCACTACAGTGCAATA
>JBBPCS010001786.1:0-14499 GCA_037974645.1 Hollardia meadi
GGGGGGGGTCAGTGTCAGCCTGTGCTTATAATTAAAAAATCTAGTTTGCTAGCCTTGGTCTATAGTTAATCTCTTTTTAAGAGTTTCAGGAGGCAGTTTGCTTGGCGTGTGATGTAATATTGACTCACAATAGGTCGTATTAAACATCATTGTTTGGTATTGCTAACAATAATTTGAACAATGTTCACCATCTGATAATTCATACAAGGAAAACAATTGTGTTTATTGCTCCTATTTCAACCAAATGTAATTTATCATCCCCCCTGGATCGGGTTTGTAGTAAAGTTGACTTTTCTGCTGAACTGCACTGACATAAGATCAGTGGTTTGAACTTTCGATCGTTGCGGAATGTGGGAAGCAGAGAGCAGACGTCAGACACTTGGCTTGGCAGTGTGAGTTTCATCTGCTAGAAATACAGAAGTAGTACAGAGCAATATCATCCACGACTTAGTCCTGAAATGCCATTAATACAGCGGTAGACAGTAAAACAGCATGTTTTAGTAGAGGACGTGCCCTAAGTGAGTTGTGTGTCATTGTAATAGTGTTGTAACAACAGCGGACGTGAGACTCTTGGATTGGCAGTGTGAGTTTCAGTCGCTCTGGCAGTAAGAGCAATGCTAACTCTAAGCCTCCTATACTGTGTTATTTTAGTGGATAATGTGACAGTAACACTGAGAATATCTGTAACTGTTTTATGCTCACTATGTGAGTGATCTGATAAAGGATTTAAGTTTGTACAAATTGCTGCGTGTGTACTTTTACTGTAAACTTACACATACACATCACTGATTGAGAGTATACTCATAAACAATCTAATTAGTAGTATTATTTAAAGCAATTAGCAACAACTTCAACACTATTAATAATCATATATTGTTTAAACTATGGAAATTGACTGATTTTATCACTCAGTTACATAAACTTATGATCATAGCTTTAAGTTTAGTTGACACTGGGGTTTTTTTTTCATTATGCAGTCTTTTCAGTGTGAATCAAAAAGCAGTAAGAGCATGTTGACATGTCTCATCAGCCTCCTCTTGGGGGAAGATTAGGCTATGTGATGTGTTTGCCATTTACCACTGGGTGGCAGTCATACTGTATTTACTGTGCTGTATGGCACCACTGCAGAGGAGCATCCCACACTGTACAGGGCATACTCGGTACTGCAGCAATCACTGCCAGCAGTTGGCTGGCCTCAAGACTCATGTAAGGTTCAGGACATTTTCTTTTTCTTCTTCCAGAACGTACTAAGGAGCTTATATTCTTCGTTATAACAGCCAGTGCTTGAGGTGGTTTCAGAACCCGGTACATGGGGTTATAAAAGCAACTGTTGCATTACGAGGTATAGACTGCATCCATGCATTAAATCAGGTATTTTTTTCTGTCATACCTGTCCTTAATTAAAACATCACTCGTTTACCCTCCTCACATACCCGCGTCTGGTGTGCTGGGCATATTTGGATTTTTGATGATCACTTTGTCAGAAGTCCATAAGATAAGACATAATGTTTTGGAACTGTAAGACACAGTTAATGGGCTCCAAAGACATAAACATCAAGTTTGGGTTCACAGAAGAAAACATTGGGAACTGTGGCCGCAAACGTACAGTGCAAGATATGCATCACAATCCCTACATGAAATCACCTATTTGTTATTCTATGTCAGGGTGAATTACAGACAGATCCACTCCACAATATTGCTTTTTCCTGTAGGAAGACTCTCGATGTAAATATGTACCCTCATTACAGAGGGATCTACATACAACAAGGAAGTGTGTGTGTGTGTGTGTGTGTGTGTGTAGTGCTTCCTTAATCCATAACATTCAGTTCAACAACACAGGCACTGCATCACTTCTATCACTGCTCAGTTACAATGTTAGTAGCTATGACAGTTTTTCAAAGCAGATAAACCTGTATAATGTAGATTTATGAATCTAATGTCCATGCATTAGTCCAACTTAGATATATTAGTACATTAGTACATTGCAGATACATACGGTGGTACAATTAGCAGTGCCTTGGATAGACAGAGATGCCATCACAGCCAGTCCAGACACATCTGTAAAGTGCCTTGAAAACAGGTTATTGCATAATCTGATGTCTGTCTTATTGCTTCCATTGAAAACAAGAAGGGGAATGCACTCCAGTACCAAGAGAGCGGCAGGCTGACAAAGTGAACAATTAGAAAACATAAAATAAAATCTTGCCGCTGAGCTCTGTGCTGTTAGGCAACATGTACTCAGACCATGCTAAAAACCGTTTTGATACAATGCTGTTTTCAGTCAAACCTGACAAAAACAATGTGAAAGTGTTGGTTTTGGTTAACTCAGATAGTGTATCATAAAAGAGCCATGACTTTGACGTCACGACTTCCTGTTTTCTGCACCCACTCTAAGCTGTGGTAAAGTGCTGTATTGTTTGCATGCAAGGCCGGTGCACTACTCTCTGGTATCAAAGTGGCTCTTTGTGTGTGTGTGTGTGTGTGTGTGTGTGTAGATTTCAGCTGTCATAGCTATTCAAGTTATGTGTGAGGGTGTGGCAGGTCATTTCTGCCAGCTTCACAGAAGTGACCTCTCGTACTCAGAGTCCCACAGAGAGCGGGTTCTAGTTTTCCAGTGGGCATCTTAGCACTACCTTCTTCCACATTGACTCATCAGAAGATGAGGTGATGTTGTGAAATGTGTAAAATGTTACAAGCTTTTTATTTTCAGCACGTTCTGCCGTTTAAATTTGTATATAATCTCTTTTTTTTTTCACTCTCAACAACTCCCCCAGCTCCCTTTAAACTCTTAAACATGTTAATCTGTACTTTAATAAAAAATAATACAACTTTTAGTGCCAAGAGACCTGTGGTACCCAACACGACTGTCTTGTCATCTTTGATGCCCAAAACATTTGGATACACTCACAGCAAGTAGGCTAATATAAACTTTGAACATTTGCCAAAGAAAAATGAAACACTCACCTATTGAGATATTAACTGACATTCATTTGATAGTAACATTAACACATTTCATGTCGTTTTTGTCTTGAATTAAAATACATGTTTTGGACTGTATGTATTTCACATGTAATCCCTGACAGAGTCTTTACATTCTTTCGCAGTGGTCTGTCCCAGTGCTGTGCCACCTGCATGGCTGAGCCAGTATCAACAGACTTGTTTGGGCTATCTCAGCACAATTATAAATGTAAGTGCTGCACGTGTAAAAGGGTTTCCCTATGGTAATCAGATAGAGTTTGTATTGGACGGCAGCCACTTAAGAGTCTGCATGGAAGTGTGTAAATGAATTGTTTGCGACCAGTATGTTGCTCTCTCCACTTACAGTATGTCCTGCTGATGAAGTGCCAACTTCTTAAACTTCCCTAGCAGAATTGTGTGATTCTAATTCAGAGGTACTAAAATGTAACGTGTCTTTCACCCTTCCGTACCCACAAATGCCTGCAGGCCATTACTCTAAAAGAAGAGTCACCTTTCAATCACCCTGACCTGGTTAAGGGGGTAAAAAAAAAAAAAAGCAGTGTTGGGAAGTCCTTATCAAGCATTGACAGAGCTTCAGTGGGTTGAGGTCGTGTGTGAATGGGACCATACAGACACGCAGAAATGTTCCTGTACTGCGGTGCGAGACAACATATACTTTTATGAAGTTATATAAAATGCGCACATGCTAAAAATGCATTGGTTATTTGTCAGAAGCAGCATGATTAAGTTCATTCCTTTCTATAGGGAGCTGGGTTCTTTGGGGATTGTCTTTGATGGGGGTTAGGGTTGGATGTTTTTTTTAAAATACATTTTCTGTTGTTTTTTTTTTATCCTCCCAGCAGCAGAGGGAGCAGAAGCAGAACAGGCACCTGTGTTTCGTCTAAAGCAAAACAATAAAACCTGTGCAGAACTGGATCCTTCAGTCACCTAAGAAAGCCCAGTTGTCAGTCTTAGCTGGCCCACAGTTGACCAAAATCTGCCGTCAGATTGCAATGAAGCAAAAAAAACCCCAGCAGTGTGTCAAACCTGGACCCGACAGTAAACATGCAAGTTGAGGTGTATGCTGGCGCTGCAGTAGTTAAGGTTGATGGTTAGACTAAAAGGTTGCAAAAAAAAATATCTTTAAAGACCTCCGGCAAACCAACATGTTTTGCCAGCTACTCACAAAAATAGTAAGCTGCATTTATACTTGTTCAATCAGTACTGCACTATTAGTACCTGAAAATACCATTTTGCAAGGTCTTAGAAGAAAAAAAAATCTAGATTTTCCGCATTTCATTAGAACAAATCTTATTCTCTTATGGCCAAAAAATGTTGGCGTACATTTGTAAACAGTGACCTGTCAACTGAGGGGTTGGAGAGAAGCTTCTCAGCAGTTTTGTGCTGTTCTTCAGTTCATATGGCAGTTTACAGACTGTGGCAATGCATCACGGCGTGTGTTTCCACTGGTTGGTTTGGGTCCAAGTTTGACTTAAAGTTGCGGATGACAATTACAGCCCCATGGATTCCAAACAGAGAATTGAGCAAACTTGTATCTTGTCAACTGAGATTGTCGAGTGAAGACATTTTTGTCAGTTGACTATCGAAATTTGCTCTAAAAAATAAAGTCCTTGAACAACTGAGGACCTGCTTTGTGCAGAGGTCTTTATCTAAAGTGATGTAACAGTTATTATTAGTTGTAGGTCACAAAGTGTTCAGAGTTTTTACATTTTTTTTTACATATGTTACCTGAATGAGAAAATGTCAGCGAGGGTACGGAAACCCCAAGCGGAGGCAGAAATGGTTTTTCTTGAGGCTCTGCTGTAGAGAAAGTATTAGGTTCCAGTCAGCTGTGGAGCAGAATTTGATAACAGAGGCTGCACGCTGTAACAAATGGGCTGCCATGTAGGTGAGAGAGTGATCCAGGCCTGTGCACATTCCACACTTCCCAAGTCTCACGCATGATTTAAAATAGACATTTACATATTGTATTAGTTTAGCCACTAGTAAGATAAAACAGTCCATTGATAACAGCATTTCCTCTCAGCGTGTACATATATACAAACATACAGACATACTTTGCATTTTGCTCATGCCTTTGGTGTCCCCTTGTTGTCGGCTTTGGCTCCTGTAAGTCCATTTTCTGTGTTGTCATTCCCTGAGGAGCTCACCAGGCACTCTTTACTGCAGGGGACCGACAAAACCGAAGGTTAAGATGTAGACTCGTAGAAGGAGGAACAGGGGAGTGATAATGGCTAAATATATATATATATATATATACTGCAGCAATTTAACCTAACCCTCATAGCCCCAAATAATAATCTTGTGTTGGACACAAATTAGAAATATGTAATTAAGATTTTACTGAAACACATACAGTATCAAAGAAGTGAATTGAAAGCTCAGAGGAGCTCATTTAAAACCCGAGAACTGGATGCGTCTTGCCACTCTTTGTGTAGTATCATATTTAATAAATAGATGCCTGCCTTTGCAACTCCCTACTGACAGAACAATTGTGCTAGACGTGAAAAGACTAAGAAGAGGTGCCATCTCTCTGTTGTTTATTACCTGCAGGCACACTGCATAGCCAAATATTATTTTTAAGACTGATCTGCACCTGTGCGAGCTATAAATTGTCACATTTATTAATATGTGGCAGCAAATGTCCAGTTAGCATGGATAACAGTAGTCTGGTCTTGTATTAACCCAGTTAAGATGCCAGTTTAAATTAGAAATTGCCATGAAACTACTGTACATTTCATGCAGTCATAGTCAGTTGAAGCATATTCAAAACGAGCCATTTAGATGATTCCATCTCCAGTCACTTGTTACTTTGACTTATTGTAGATGTTCAGTTCATCAGTTTTCCAGTTTCTAATAAAGTCAAAGATTGTTCTCTTTGTCACGTTGTTGAGGGCGGGGAGTGATATTAGCCGATTGATCGGCCTTATATCGGCCTTTGAAAATCTGCTATCTGTCAACCTCGAATACAAATAGCAATTACGCTGCTTGACGATGCTTTTACTCTCACATTATTATAAAGAATAACAGCTCAATGCAAAGGTTTTCTGATAAAATGCAGATGATAATGGCCCAAAAAATATATGCAAGTCTCAATGTGACATAAAAATGATTCTGAGGTTGAATACAGGAAGGGAACCGATGTTGTAACAAAAATTGCAAGTGGCTATTTTAGTCATTATCCGGGCAGGGTCTTATGTCAACATTCCCACTGCCATCAATTCAACACAGATGTTGTACTGGCAGTAATATATGTGTGAACTATCACTGTCTGTAATCAGCTATACCGCATATTTTTCTTGAATTGTCCTCGATATGTGGTGCTATTAACGTAGTCAGTGAACTACTCACTTCTTCTCATCATCCTTCAGCAGGAAGTGAACAACCAAGGCCTTGATCACCATGACAATAATAACTAAGCCAATGACTCCACCCAGCACTGAGACAATGATGACTGTCAAAGTGTTGTCAACCTCCTTCACTGAAAACAGGGAGAGAGGGGTAGACAATGTGAGGGGACAAGTCGAGGATAGAGAGATGATTTAAACAATGCAGAGAGAGTGAGACACCAGCAACGAGACTCTTAGCATTTTTATTGCCTGAAGGAACAAGTACTTAATAGAAAGCTGTTTTTTTGGTGCCAGGTGTCAGTGTGAGTGTGTCACATACTTTGGTCCACCACTAAAAGAGTGAAGACAGCACTGTGGTTGCGGTTCTTCTCTTTTGGGTTCTTGGCGAAACAGATGTACTCTCCCTCGTCTTCAAAGGTGATGTTCCACAGCAGGATGGAGATGTTGTTGCTCTTGGAAGAGCCGACAAACTCCACGCGCTCGTGGTACACGCTGACCTTGGGCTCCACACCCTCAAAGGGAATCACCGCCTCACACAACTTTAGATACACAACGATGGGTAGTCAGATGTAAAGTATGTTCATAAGACACATTCTGTGTGTGTGTGTGTGTGTGTGTGTGTGTGTGTGTGGTACCTTCTGCATGGTTCCATTGTCGTTATAGTGCCAGTTGAAGTAAAGGTTTTTGATGCCAATGCAGGAAGAGTAGGTGCAGGGCAGCAGGACTGTGGAGCCATTCATTGCTTCAATTGTAGACACTTTACCTGTTGAGACCTCCAGCCCACCAACGCTCCATACGCCTGAACCAACGGAGAAAAGGGAAGGAAGGAAAGGGTTAAGAAAAGAAATAAAAAATGCACAGAAAACATTGGTTTTGGTCAACAATGACATGGGATAAAGTAATGTTTGTTGCTGTATGCTGGCACGATGACCTGAATTAGGATTACTGTTAAAGATGAGTGCAGCCGATGAGGAATGGCTTATGAGTAATGAGTAGCTTACTGTAAGTTCACTATTTACTACTTTGTTTGAATTTCTGGAGTTTCAACCCAAAGCAAAATGGACAACAACTCTGGATCTGTGTTGCACTAATTAAAAAGGGACTCTGGTACTGTTCTTATTTCGCCAAAGCATACATAATACATAAACCCCCCCCCTCCAAACAAAGTTAGTATGCTCTGTAAAACTTACATATCGTATAAATATACACATATAAAAACAGAATGCAATGTTTTACAATCCCTTGCAACCTATAATCAGTTGAATACACAAAGACAAGATATTTAACATTCAAACTGATAAACTTTATTGTTTTTTGTAAATATACAAAAACATTCCAAACAGAGAGACAACAAAAGACTGGGAAAGTTGTGGAACGCTCCAGAAACACCTGTTTGGGTAATTCCACAGGTCAAAAAGGTTATTTGGTAAGAGGTGATAGTATCATGATTGAGTGTGAAAGAGGCATCCTTAAAAGGCTCAGCGGTGGTTTACCACTTTCACCAAATAATCCAACAGTTTAAGTACGTTTCTCAACGCACATTTGGAAGCAATTTAGGAATTCCACCTTCTACAATCCACAATATCATCAAAAGATTCAGAGAATCTGGAGAAAATCAGATGTAGTGACAAAGCTCACCAGTTCCATGGCTCAGGTCACTACATGGCTGAAAGAGTGCTGCCTCCAATTAAATGTCTCTGCAAAACCAAAACCAATAGACCCACTAGTGATAATTCTATATTTGTAACCGGTGAAGAATCACAAGTTGTGTGTGAATTTAAATATCTTAATCGGCTCTAATCTCTCCTTTAAGTCACACGTTAAAAAGATCTGTAAAAGGGTCAAATTCAATCTTGCAAATTTCCGCTTAAAGACATATCAGATTTTAAGTTGGTATGATTTCATGAAATATGCAAACTTGTGCTTAATATACAAAGGCATTCATGATTTAGCTCCACCACCACTCGTGGCTTATATCAACAGAAGAACCGATGCTAAACGTATCACGAGGGGGTCTATAAGAGGTGACTGTACCTATGGGAAAGTGCCTTTAGTCTGTCAGCCTTGTCAAACCCAATTAGACAACTAAACACGTATAGGTCTTTTAAGAACCAACTGAAACAATGGATGATTAATACATATACATAAGATATACTGTACATAAAAGAAGATGATGTAACACAGTGGTAAATGTGCAACTGTCCCAAACTTCTTGGAACGTGTCACATGCATACAATTCAGAAAGAGTGTAGAATTACAAATATCAGTTATCAGTTTGACAACACTAAATACCTTGGTCCACTGAGAACACCCCTCATCTCACCCTCCCCTAAGGTGGCCGCTAACAATAAGGAAAGTGTGAAAGTCTCTCTGTAGAGCCAGTGTTTGGTTTGTCCGTTCAGGGCTACTGTACAAACATGGCAGTGCAACATGGCGGACTCCATGGAAGGGGACCCGCTCCCTCTCTAGATATAAGAGGCTCATGCAAAAAACCTAATTTTGAATGATATATTTCCGTTCTGCCCCTAAATCCTACACACTGGGCCTTTAATGTAGGCCCAAAAGGATTTGCAATGTTTACTGGCTATTCAGCCAAAAGTCTCCAATCGTCATGCATTACTTAAGTCTCTACTCAAGCCGAGTAAATTTTCATTCATATAGCTCAGTAATCACAAATCATGATTTGCCTCAAGGGGCTTTACAGTCTGCACAGCAACACAACCCATACCTATGATGAAAAATTCCCCCAAACACCTTTAACGGGGCAGAGGAAGGGTCCCTGAAATACAGATATATGTGGGTTGTAAAAGCCTTTTTGATTTTGTCAAGTCCTTAGTCACATGACTGGAGCACAAACACCAGTTTATGACAAAACATTATTGGTGTCCTGTGTGCAAAGTGAAAAACTCATGGTGATTCTTTCCAAAAGAGACAGTTCATCTCGTTTTGCTATTTGGGTCTTGCCGGGGTGAGTGACGCTGGTTATGTTACGTCGGGTTATGTTGGACAGCTGGTGTGATTCTCAGATTGTTGCTCTGGTGTCTCTAACACGCTTAGGAACTATTTATAGACGCAGTTCTCAACGCTGACCTGTTCAAGATCACGTTGCACTTGGACATGGTGCAAACAGTGTTAGAGTTCATACAGTGAACATCTATGTAAGATGCTTTGCAGCTCTGTGAGGACATTAGTATTAACAAAACACCAAAACACTGGGAAGTCCCAATGGTCCTTTCGGATGAAGCCACTGTTAAATGCTCTGGACACATGATATTCAGGTTGGGGTCTCTCGCTTTAAAGGTGGTGTGCATTGCAGTTTTTTATAATTCACTGATTTACTTTGATCACTGTGAATGGGTGAGAATGACAAACAAGGTATGACCACACAGAACAAGCAAAAGTATCATTGTTGTTTTTCCTTTGTTTTGTTTTTTTGTCTCTCTGTCCTTTAGTCCCAGGAGTGCTGAACTGAATGTAACACAGCTGTGATTTTCTAGCATCCTCTCAGATTATGACAGTAACAGGCGTGTTTCCAATACACACACACACACACACACACAATTAATGTGTGTAATGTCGTGTAATGTTTTTAACTTTAACGTCAAGTATGTAACATAAGTGTCGTCACATACTTAACATAGCTAAACTTATTTTAGCCAAATCACAATCTTTTTTTTTTACTAAACCTAAACAAGTGCTTAAGTTCCGTTGCCTAAACCTAACCAAGTCATTTTTTGACTAAACTTGACTAAGACAACGGAGGTCACATGACAAAAGTCACCTGACTTCGTCCCTTCCTGCATGTCTAAAACATGCGGAATAAAGTGCGGATGCGGTGCTTAGTGACACACGAAAAGCTTAACATGTGTCAAATGACAAGCGAAGTGTCCTCAAAAGCGATGCTCTATTCATACACCATCCCATGAGATCATGCTGGGTGATCGTGTAGTTTTATTTTTCTCAAAGTGCTCTTTTGTCTCAGCCTCTGCCCTTTCCGCTTGTCTTCTAACATCGGATATATTTTTACCTCTCCTCTGTAGTCATCTTGACTCGTCTCCTCTACTTTCCGTAGCAACTCAGACCATTTGGGTTCTCCTTGTTCTTTTCCGTGTCTGGTTTTGCTCTCTTTTAACAGGCTCTTAATATTCCTTCTTTTTTAGCGCTGGGCACTTTCTCACTCTCTTTTTTCCTCCTGAATTTTTTGCTTGCTCTCAGAACTTGGTCCTCAGGGATGCTATAACTAAATAGGAAGATGTTGGGAGCTGGCCTGTGTATGCTTGTGTCTTTTTTTTTTTTTTTTGGTGTGGTACAGTGGTGGAATTCATGACATCTCAAAGGTTTGAAAGGTTTTCTGTAGCTGGCTGCCCCACCTGAATCCCTGAGTGCCCTTTAAACTGTAAAGTAGATTAATACAAAAAATCTTTTACTCTTTTTTAATAATTACTGCCACAATACCACTGAGCAATGATTGTAACTGGAGATAATGATGGAAGGCTAAACATGCGAAAACAAGGGAGAAGCCGCCTTCTATGTGGCTTACACAGTGTGTCTGTCCACACTGGGAACATGATTACCTTTTAAATATCTAACAGGAGTGTCCCTCCTCGTGTCTGGAAATAGATTTCACACCTCCCTCATTTTACACCTCTGCTCTCTACTATCCTTTTCCCTCTCCACCCCCCTTCCTCTCCTCTACTCTTCTTCTGTCTTTACAGTTTGTCCTGACAACACGCACAGATTCACATACAATAGTACTATGCTAGTCATGTGTGTGTGTGTGTGTGTGTGTGTGTGTGTTTGTGTGTGTCTACATGAGTAATAGACTAGAATGTATGATATTTTTAGCTGAACTATCAAATGTCTTTTTGTTCCAGTTGGGAAACATCAATATCTGAATCACCGATGGGAGTTAAAGTGACTAACTGTATGTGTGTGTGTGTGTGTGTGTGTGTGTGTGTGTGCGCGCGCGTGTCCTTGGCTGACGGTCAAGGTGAGGTTTTTTTTTTTCTTTAAGTAGGCCAGAGATTTAAGGGTTAATGCATTTCCGAGTGAACCCATAGAGAACTGACCGAGGACACTATTACCTCTCCGAGAAAGAGAGACAGAGAGCGAGCGAGAAGTGATGGGAAGGGAAGGGTGAGAGAGAGAAGGGAGGGAATGGACAGGGAGGAGAGGGATGAATGGGGGAGCAGGGGTAATGAAGGAGGCAAAGTGTGTAGGATGTGATGGAAGGGGTGATGAGGGATGGAGAGGTGAGGGAAGTGAGATGTCCTCTCCAAGGTGAATGACTGACAGTAAGGCAGAGAATTGCAACAGCAGCTAAGTAACTTAATCAACAGCGGCCAAGGTAGAGACATGTTTACACTGCACTGACACATACGGATACGATTTATGTGATATGATGGCCACACAAACAAGTAACAACCTGTGTTATAATCATCACATTTACATGCCAGCTACTGATGACATGTTGGTGGTAATGGCTGTGTTATAACCTGGCCTGTTGTGCATCTGTTTGCACCACGACTCTTCATCCTCTGCTGCTGGTTGTTTATTCTCTACAAAAAGAGGTGTTGCATAATCCTCTATGTGAGCGCGGACGTAATATGTAACATTTCCACATTGAAATGTCTAAAAACAACTATGTTTCCAACAATGTTTAAACTTGACCTAAACTTTGCTCGTTCGCCTTTCGCTGCAGCTTCCAGGAGAACCGAGGAATGTTTGAGAGACACAGATTTTTAATGTGAAACTGCTTTATTCAGTCTTTTTTTTTTTACCAGTTTTAATTACCGGGTCCATTCGTTTTGGAGAGGATGCGGATAATTCAAAAACCTTTTGAACGATCACTGAATGATTCCTAACCTATAAACAAGCTGAGCTAATGTTAGCGGCAGCTCCCCCTGACGCCCCGTGTCTGCCAAACAGTGTCGGAAAAACACAGATTTTTCAGACATTAACACTTGCCTGAGGCAAATAATCTCAGTGGCAAAGCGACAAATAAATATGATGTCCGTAACGTTATCTAAAAGTAAACTACTGTGTCACTGAAGTGGAGCTTTCCCAGCTGAACTGTGTGTGTGAGTCTGTCTCACCCCAATCGTTAAACAGGACTGAGGAAAAAAAATCGTACATACTAGACACTGTCGTACATGACATAACATTACTATTATTAAATATCTCTGGAATGTCGCGTACGTTGTGCTGTTCATGTTCGCACTGCTGTAATTGTATCCCGTTCAGATGCTTTGTGACCCCGTCGTGAACTGCGGTGTCTTATTGGAGACTCTGTGAGACAGATCCATGAGCATGAATCTGACACTGAATGTCTGCTGTGATGAAGTAACCATTTCCTGTGTTGAAAGCAGTTACTGTTGTTGTGAGTATGGTTGGTATCTGTCCACTAGCAATCCCATGAGGCCTTGGTTGAGTCTGTCGACCAATCAGAGGGTTGGTTCCTGACCTTTCCATCCCCTTGCAGCTTTTGTTTTGCTGAGAGTCCCCTTGTGGCAGAACTTACACAGTTAACAGTTGTTTTCATATCTGGGAACTTTTTGTTTTGAAGATTTTTGTTTTCCAAAGAGCATACTTGGTCTCCAGATTCCTGTCTGTGGTCTTGTTATATTGTAAGGCTTGTATATCAGCGGCATCAATATGCGAATAATAAGCGATACTTTGAGGCTGAATGGTTTAGTCCCAAGAACATAATTTCAGGATCTGGATAGGACTGCAGGTTACTGCCAAGTTTCACATGTCATATCTCTGATCATTATATCAAAACAAGTATAAATTAAGGAGTTTATTGTTACATATTAATATCCTCAGATATCCAGCTTTATTTCCTTCATTCCACATCTGGGTTTGGTTAGGGATTTGTTTCATTTCTGTTTTCCCTGGCTTCAGTTTCTGTGGTGAAAGGGTCTATTGGGAGAGACTGCTGCAGTGTTTTGGCAATGATTATTGGAATAGGAAAAGATATATACAGACAGATATGCATTTCTATGCAGGGATGAAATTTCAACAGATGTGTAATGTGCATATTAGATAAATAACCATATGCTGTATTAAATAGAACATTGCAGAATATATAAAAACATAGAGACAAAAGTACTGTAATGTTAAAGAATGGAGGTGGACAATGCTGCCACAAATGGCATGAGGGAGGGCGATGAGGGATGGGGAGGTTTTTGGATCCAAAGTTTCAGATTTAGAGCTCTGTATTGGAGTTCCTGTGAAACACCATCAATGCACCAGAGCACATCAGTGGCCTGGGAGAGTTCAAATTCCATGTTACTATTCCTGTTGGCCATTCTACCGATTCCATTTAGTCATTTTACTTTTTTAAAATGAGATTGTCTTATCTTGCCAGTAAGCAATTAAGAACAAAATAAAATGAGGTGACCTACTAATTACAACGGTCCGGAGTCTGTTAATAACTTTGCTGAATAAACTCCAGAAAATTCTAAAATCTGGTATATAGTAAAAGCATAGCAAAAAATTTGACAGACATGTAGCAATAGCCATATGTCCAAGCATTAAATTTGTCTTAAGCTGAGGTCAGACTGGTCTTAGTGGGGCAATTTTGTGACAATCAACACTTTTGTGGTCATCATTTATGTTGGCATTATCTTGACCGCAGTGCAACACCAATGAGTTTCACCCAACTAAAAGAGTTTAGCTTTAGCAGTATGTTTTGCTTTGATGTGAGGCCTAACTTTTCTTAATACCTCGGTTAGACGGTACAAATTTTACTGGGAACAGCAAACATATTTATGGACCATTTACTTGGAAAATTCCCAAGTAAGGTAAATTCTGCCCCCTGTATCATATTTCTGCAGGAGAGCATAATATATATATCAGAATTTGACACAGTTCATCTAAGGATGGCTCTAAAATGAAGCTCTGCACATGCACGCTTCGGACTTGTTTTTGTGCCTTATAGCTCAACAGTGAACTGTGCTGAGTTTCAAAAGAACTGAGAACTAGGAGGAAATGTTGGGATGTGGGGGCACTATTGGACGCTACAACAAAATCAGGGAGTGTTTGAGCAAGAGCACAGATCACCACTGCACCACTACGTCACTACCAGTAATACTACAACCACACACACACACACACACACACACACACACACACACACACACACACACACACACACACACACACACAC
>JBBPCS010001787.1:0-14498 GCA_037974645.1 Hollardia meadi
GGTCTGCAAGGGTGTTTGGGCAGATGGTTTGTGTCAAGTGGCATGCACATGAATGCCAGGATCCAGGGTTTCCCAGCAGAATATTGCACTGTAGCGAGATGATCAATGTTATTCACTTGAACTGTCAGTGACTTTAATGTTGTGACTGATCAGTGTATGTTTGCATTACAGCATGGAGTAATAAAAGCTGTCTGCAAGAAGCAAACTGGTGTATTCCAATATCTGCTCAACTCAGCAAGAGCTTCCAGTCCTAGCCTATGAAGACTGAGGGAAAAGTGATATTCTTTACTTGAGTCACATTTTTTTTTAACTTGAAATGCTGGCCCTCTGGAGAAATGTCCTACAAGAATGATGTTGAACATGTTACATCTTAAACACTTGGATATCCCGCAGCTCATCTACATCATGCCTATAGTTTGGAAACAATAAATCTCATAACTTTTCCTAAAAGCTGTCTCAGACATAGTTCTGGTTTGTGGTTCAGATCGCTCCATTCAAGTATTTGACATGAACAAGGGTACAGTCGCCTCAGAGCTGCCTGATGCCCACAGCCGAGCCATCCACTGCATTACACAGAACAAAGTAAGGCAATTTGAATATTCTTGTGACTGTTCAAATAGGAATTTAAACATTTTATATAATGTACTTTATATAATTAAGAAGGTTTGTCTTAAACCCTGCACGTTTTCGCCTCACTCACACAGCAAAGAATTTGCTTGATTTGGCATCAGTTGGAAGTGTGAGCCCCACCTTCCACCTATTTGGCAGATGTCATAGTGTTACATAAGACATCTATGAGTTGTGCAAGTTACATAAGGCACAGATAGTCTTCAAGGGAATAAAAGTGTTAGTTTGTGGTGTGAACGAAGAAGGTCGTGGTTAAAAAATATGTCATGGTTACCCAAAAGTTTCCGTGACGGACTGACAGGACATGCCATCATCAGTATCATTCATCTTGCTGAGTGTTTGAATGTAAATCCCCAGTGCATCAGGATTAAAACTGCCATTGGAGATGTCAGGAGGAGATTCCATGCTGGATGATGGCCTTGGAGTAATGCTGTTCCATGATGCATTTTGGGTTTATGTGGTCTTACTCCCACATCACTGTCTTGGACCAATGTGGGCCCAATTTGCTGATGTCTAACAAGTAGACAGCTGAGGCCTGTATCCACACCCATTATAGTGCTATGAGGAATGCAATGAGGCATCACTCAAAATAAAACAAAATATCAGTGACAAATTCATGCATTCATGTCAGCGATATCACATTACATTTTACAGAGAATGAAAGGGTCTTTTCCTCTTATATAAAAAATTTGCCAGCTTTGTAATAGCAACAAAACCATTTGTTTTAACCATAAAAATTATGAAAACGTTGACCTATGCTTATGTTAACTTATTGGAATACAGAAATGTGTGTATTTGTGCAAGAGACAGGCTTGCACCCAGTGACCCTAGGGTATTGACTGTAGTCACTTCTGCTTGTTGACCTGTGCATACTTGACACTCAGGCCAGCCTGGATTAGCTGGACACACTGCAGCTACTGGCATGGATTAAAGGCATTAACCCATTCATCTGTGATGCACTCCAACACACAGCTGACTATGCTCCTTCAACACATAGGTGCCTGTCCTTTGTCACGCCAGCTATTGTATGCCATACACTGGAAAGACCGCAGTGTGTTGTTTCAGCTTGGCTGTTGTGTCAATGTGGGGTCCTCCGCCTGCATGCCCAAGGGCCTCTGGATGCCTGTAGGGTTAATACCTGCAGATCAGAGGGATTGCCCCTGCCTGGAGACTGCACACATAACATCGCTCTTCCCTCTCCTCTTGCGTTCTCATCCCGATGCGGACCCAACAGCAGGAACTGCAGCATGTGAAGCAGCTTTTCCCACTTCAAATTTCCATCGCCTCCTCCGCAAACCTCACCTGGGACTCATCAGAGCAGAGGACTTCTCGGAAAATTAAACTGGAAATGCCCTCTCAGACTCCTGTTCTCACACTCTTAATGGAAATCTAAACAAAAAACACCGCCACTCTCTCTCTCTCTCTCTCTCTCCCTTGCTTGGTGTGAGAGTCATGTATGGAATTTATGTGTATATGTGCAGTGGAAACTTTAATTATAGCTGAAGCCTATCTCAGTGTGGTACATAAAAGATGTAAAATGACACACAAAGACAAATCAACAACAATTTTGCTTCTTTTCCAGTCTTTCCATCCCCAATGGGCTTAGCTTGTATTTAATGTCACTTTGATGTCAACTTTTAGGTACAGTAGTAACAATGCTACCTGGAATAATAACATTTGATCAAATATGCAGGAATGAACATTTTCCAGCACTGGACAACAAGAGAAGCTGATTTACAACCTCTTTCAGTGAAGCATGTGGTGACAAGTCATTTTTGTTGTCTGTGCATATTTCACAGGGCTCCATGTTCAGCACACAGTCACCGGATTCATACAATCTCTTCCTCACCAGTGCAGTCACAGATGGTGTGAAGATTTGGGACCTCCGCACACTTAGGTAGTATTATTATAATCTATTCTGTTGGATTGGTAATTGGTGCAGCATAATGTTAAAATCAGGCCAGACAATTAAATGCCATTATGTTCACATTTACTAAATATTCCTGTACTGCTTCAGTTTCTTCAGGCTTATCAGAAGGTGTTCAGGAGCACAACCTGGGTAGGATATAACTTAGCCAAAACAGAAAGCGTAATACCTAATACATGTACTTTTTTTCATGAAATTTTGGACACTTTGATTATAGTGCTATCCAGAACAACATACAATTCTGAAATTACTAGTATATGCGCTGTTTATCTAACAAAATGGGGATGGGCACGCCCTAAATGGACTTGTGCCATGGACTTTAGACCGTGTGCTTTAGATCCTTTAAATAGGGCACTTAATCTCTGTACTAGTACCTTAGTCTGGCTAAATGGTTGCTTCATCAAATTACTTAAAGGCAATAAATATTTAAGCATTAAGGAAGAAACCGTTATTGTTTTTTAATTCTCCTGCTATTCTTGGAAGTGCAAAATTACCTAATATTTAAATCACATCAATGTATTTTCTTGCACAAACATTCCACACTTGATGAGTGAATCGGCAACTGTTCAATTTCCAAAGTACATAGCTGAGAATATTTTTCTTTGGCCCTTAGTAGCAGATATCCATATAAGGCAGATAATTCAAATAGGCTTCTCTTGGATTCCAGAATGTTCTTTTTGGCCCAGTAGAAGGCATTATTAAGTATTTCATTCTTGAATGTCTGAGACTGCTTTCATGTTTTATTCCTCATCCTCATCCTCATTGCTATTTGATAAATATTTGCGCCCGGTTTCCAGGAGTTGACCTACTCCTGGTTCTGAGAGCTGTCATCAGGCATCCCTCAGCAGATGTAGGTCTTCTGAGGTGAAACATACGAATGTGTGAAAGCAATATGTAGAAGCATTTTTTTTTTTTTCATTTTGTCAACCCCTTTAATTTTATTTGCCTCTTTGATAAACCTTATTTGTCTGTTTCTGTAGCCAGTACTAACCACAGAAAGAGTTACAGGTCAGCTAAAATAACATTTCTCTGCTTCTCTTTATATGTGAGGCTTTCAGCTAATGGAAGTAGTTAAGTCAGCTCTAATTTATATGTTCCTTAGAATATAAAAAAAATCTTGGAGCAATGTGTGGCATGAGTAAAGCTTACATATGGTGCCCATGTGACTGCTCATCGTGGTAATCAGATTGTTTTATTCCATGTAGCTTTTTCTTCTATATGGAAAAATACTTTTGAGTGGCCATTTCATTTTTTTTCAGGACTGGACACCAAGAGCATGAGGAAAGTTTTATGGTTTGTGAAAAACAAGTCGAAATGGCATTATACTGACTGAAACTCCTGATAGATTAAATTAAGAAAAATGTAAGTAGCTTCTATAAAATAATATTATATTCTTGCTAGAGTAAGCTGAATCTAATGACTATAAAGTCTGTAATGAGAATACTTGAAGTTAAATTTCTGATAACTTCGCAAAATCTCAGAATTAACAGTTGTTTGTCCCTAATCTTAGTAATTGTAACGATGTTAATCCAACCAGGAAATTGTCTTTGATCAATCAGCGGACTTCCAGAAAAAGCACAATGCAAAAAGTACATTTCACTCAGTGGAAACTTCTGAAACTCGATCTTAATTTTATTTTTGCTCTGTCATCTAAGAACCCCCAGCACCACTTGTCCCTTCCTTTTCAGACAATAATATAATGTTTTTCGAAACGTTTGCCACCCATGAAGAAAGAGGTTTTAAGCAATCTAAACCACTGGCTGGGTCAAAGTTTATTTTTTTAAAGCCCCCACCCCTCACTCACCCCTTGTATTTCCAAATGATGGGCTTAAGTGTACAAGCTTCAGATTAGGCATCTACACACCAGCCTTTAGCATAAATCAGACCTACTCCTGCTGATTCGAAAGATAGATAGACCAGATGGTGATCTGTTTGTCTTTAGTTCAGAGGCGTATTCCCCTTACATTTCAAGGAATTTCCATCATCTGACGAATTAATGCAGAGCAATATATACATCATGTATTTATATTAAATAATATTAAATTGTGCAAGAAAAAGCAAGCTTTCCCCTGATTTGTACTGACGCAGTTAAATCAGATGAAATACATTGGCTGCAAATAAGGAGCTATGATTAGCCTGCTGATTACCTTTAATGACTGACACTGAATACCCAGGCGGATTCACTAACCATGTAGGCTCCCACTTAGACCCTCCGGTGCAGTCTGCGTTAGTCGTCAGGCAAATGCCGGAGAGTCATCGCGCACACAACGCTGAGAAAGTATGTGCGAGATATTTGGCCCAGAATCTCCTCTTCACTCAGTCAAAACATTAGATCCCCATGCTGACCTAGAAAACCAGATAAGTGTTTACTCTAACTTGTTAAACTGCTTCTTACCAGTGCGATAATGATGGGTTGTGTCAGCTCGGCTGCAGTCCTGAAGGTTCAGATGTAGTGGTAGGGATTTAGAAGCTCTTCTCATCCATCTTGCTGAGCATCCAAATGATAAAAGGTCACGAGAAACTCTCACACAGAGAGTAATTTAACCCTGGGTATAATTACACTCTTAAAGTCAAACTACCCTGTACAAATTTACAGTACACATTTTTTCTTTTTTCTTTTTTTTTTCCCCATCATCTCTACAGTCAAGGCTCTGTCGCCTCCATTTTTTCCCATATAAATAGGCTGCACTAGCCCAGTTTTCATCAAAGACTTAAATCAACACATCTCTGACACATTCTTAATAACAAGACAACTTTATAAGCTTCATAAAGTTTGTATATAATTGCTTAGCAATGTTATTGACTTGCTCACTAGTACTGGGCATACAGTATCAAATTTCCTTATGGCTACCAAAGAATATGACCTACTTTTAGTCCAACTTAATGACATTAGCATGTGAACGTCAAAGACATGCTCTCACCAGATCCTGTTCACAAGCCCTGCCCTACAAATATGCCAGCCCGTATAGAGGCACTAGCTCTGCTAGCTGTTAGTGGCATTGTAAAGACATTACATGCCAAACCAAAACAAATGACACAGAAGTTGCCCAAGGGGCCATTCATCATCTACTACCTTCCCTTTTCTGTATTTTGCTTGAGTCATACTAAACTCTGGTCCTCAGATGTTTCTAAAACATTGGTTTCGTACACTAATAGACTTTTCATCTTACAGATTACTTCACCAAAGAAATGGTTTCACTTGTGTGAAACACTATTCATGCCCATACAAAGATATCTCACTTCTCAAAGCATTGCTTTTTAGTTTATGATATTGTTGTTGTTTTTTTTAATTAAAAATGTCCCTTTCTATCTCATCCCTATCTTTCTTAGCTCATGGAATTCAGGGTAAAATAATGAGTAATGGGTTAAATTATATTATTGTATATAAAGTGTATATATACTCTCTTGATTTAATTCCACAGGGACCCAGTGAAATTAAGATTGCATTATCATATCACCAGTCAAATATTCAGCCTCTCCTTCACATCATGTTGGTTTTGAATTAACCTCATTAGTTTCTCATAATTGTGTGCATCTCCTCCTCAGGTGTGCACGGCGTTATGAAAACCATTTAAATCGCTGCCATCAAGTCTCGTCAGCCATCTCACCATGTGGTCGGTTTATTGCCTCAGGCTCCGAGGATAACTGTGTAAGTTGCATTACTTTGGGGTTCCATACAGTATGTGCTTCATTCTCCCCTATATACACTTCTCTAGTTATTTTGTATTCCAGACAGTCAGGCTTTGATTATTTTTTATCTAAATGAAACTGAATGTGGTGACAAATCAATTAAGGAGGCTGTCCATCAAAGCCACATGTATACAGTGTTTGGTTTTATGAATTCAGAGCAGTGATAATTGCAAAAAGTTAATGGCTAATGTGGTATTTCAAAAGCTTCAAAAAGAGTAAATATGTACTTGATCATGTGTCACTGTATATCAGTGTATGGCCAGTTTCCAGTCTTTGGTGAATCTGAAACAAAATAAAGCAGCTTGTGGTAATTTAACAAAACAGTTAAATATTGCCCGCAATACCACAATGCAAAGGGGCACACAGTCATGCCTGAATATGTGTAACTTTTTTTTGTTTGTGCAATCAAATGTGTTCAATTGTAGTTGCAGATGACCAGAGGTACTGTATACGCGGCAAAGTATTCTAGACTTACTGCAGTGAATTATTTTCTGTATAATTTATATCATTTACATCGTTATCAGTGTCACCCCCGTTTAAGGTGAGGACTAGTTGTGCTTGACTCAGACATTATTTTATTTGGACTCAAGCCTTTTTCCATTGAAGTCAAATTGAACATTAATGTTGAAGCGGAACTGTGTAGTTGCTTTTCCAGACTGTGCCTTATACTCACTTTCAAGACATTTTCAGAACACTGCCTCCCTTCCCCTTATCTGTCTCTCTTTTCTTCTGGTACAGCCTTGTTGAAAGTAATGAAATAATAAATGCAGGCTGCTGGTTATTATTAATTATGAGGACTTCGCACAGAATGGACATTTGAGAGCATCTCTATCGAGATCGGACATTTCCAAAGATTCGTGGAAATTGGGAGAGGGTATGGTGGTTAGCTACACCATATTTATTTGTAGCTGCCCTGAGACTTCCACAAGCCAGACACATTTGTACTTGTCTTAATATATCAAAAAGCAATCATGGAAAAAACTCAAAAAAGACTCCCTAGATCATATTACACATTTTTCAAAGAACGAAACGCCAAAAAACGATCTAAGTGGAATAGAATTTCACTGTGGTCAATATTAACCTGTTGTATGTTCAGTTGAAACGTGTATAATTCACCCATTTTGACTTCCCCTCTAATCATCTGACATGAAATGTATTATTTATAAGGTAACATTTTTCTTTTTTTTAACTTTCTGATCAAGACATGTGCCTGGAAATTCAGTTTCCATACCCCAGACTCTGGTGCCCCTGCTTCAGTTACTGTTGATATAAACTAACTCATCCGAGGATCCATGTGATATTTAAGCTTTCCTGAAAGAACCATTTACTTCTAAGTATCTAATGCCCTGTTAGGCACCGCTCACATCATGTGCCTTGGACAGGAGACACTCTACCCACGGACCATTTGACAGAGCTCACTTGAAACGTTTTTCAGGGAAACATAATACAAAACAGATGCAGGAATCTGATGAGTCGTCGTCTGGTCACAAACATCCCCACATGTTTTTATCTGTGCTCATGGCACCGAAGCAAACCATCAACTGAATGTATTCAGAAAAAACTGTGCTGATAGCAAGCTGATAATACATTCACCTAAATATTAAATGATTTTAAATTAAAGTGTTGAGTCTAATTTCTCGGTACAAGTGTTATCTGTACACATATTTTTACATATTATACTTATATATTTAAATAACACTTGAACCTATCTCCAGAGTCAATTGCATCATTTTATATTTTTGCGTACTGATGTCATCTGTAAGCAAAAGTCAAGTGAGTCAAGTCTCAGAACATAGTCACACAAAGTCCTCGGGATCAGCAAGAAAACATTAATGTGTTAATATTCACAGTAATCTACGATGTAAAATGTTATGTTGTTTAGACTGAATTATTATTATTCGACATAAAAAAATCCAATGGACGTGACATTAGCTGTACACACACTGACTTCATGTGTATAAAGTGTGTTTTTGGATTTGTGTGCTGGAGCTCAAATTCTGAATGCTTGCAAGGCACAGAGTTTGCCCTCAAAGTTGAAACAAACCCCAAAACAAATGTGAATCATGCGTCTAATTGTGTTTTTGCATGTCAACATTGTATTCAGTTGTACCACATCGAATATGTGCCTCTTGTTCAGTCTTAACACACTTGTGGATCGTACGTATTGTACACCTATAATGAGCTTTACTACGTTTTCTATCGGCTGATCATGTCCAGCATCAGTACATCACTTTATGGTAACAGTTCATGCCTGCTTTTGTTGATGTAGTCCATCTGTATTCATTGCAGGCCTATGTGTATGACATCCGTAGCAGCAGCTACCTCCACAAACTTCAAAAATTCTCCGACACGGTGCTCAGTGTGAGTTTTAATCCTGCAACACCAGAGGTAAGAACATTTTTTTAACTTTGTCTCTGTGGTTCTAATGTTTCCTTTGTCTTGTTACTCCTCTAACATTGCTTCAATGCCACATGTCAGAACTGAGAGAACTCCTCATCGTAAATAACGCATCAGTCAAATTTCATCTCAAATAAACACGCTTATCAGGGCTAAGCGATTACTCTGCTGAAATGAGCACCCAGTACAGATAATGTACTTCGTATTATTTGAGTAAAATGCTTCCAGTGCTCGTGATGAAATTCTAATAGGGTAGCTGACAGAAGTTTATTCATTCAAGTTTATAAAGAACTTGTTCTGTAAATAGATCTCTTACTCTTGTGATCATAAACGTTGACATTGACACTCAACCCATATCAATTTCAGACTTAATTGATCAACTTTCAGTTAATCCCACCTAATTCTTGTTCATGCCCTGCCCACTTCCAGTACGGATACATATACACAATAATTTATTTTGGTGGTGTACTGTAATGGTGTACTTGCTTGTCCCTAGTGTTTACCCTCCACTACGATTATGGATACACAATAGTTTAGTCTTCGGAGGTACATAAGGCCTTAACAAGAAGTGAGGGATTACCACTCTCCCAACACATGCTAACCACTCCAACACTACTGATGAGTGGGTTTTGTTATAACTCCAAATGCTCTTTATCGCAAGCATCTTGAACAAGTGTAAAAGAAAAAATGTTTAAAAGCAAAAAGGTCACAGTGAAAAATGTGTCAGTCAGAGGTCACATTTTCTTCAATCCAAGAAATTGCTTTCATGAAGATGTTTGGTTTACTTGAATTTTACTTTGGAAATGTTGCAAAATATGAAAGGAAATGTAGGCACTCAGATTACAGTACAAATACATAGAGCATAATGAGTGATAGTTAACAACAAATGGTATACTGTTTTTGAGTCATCCTCATATGATGTAAAAAGTGACTTGGTTGCAGAGGTCTGCACCACTCTAGTTGCTCTGCTGTCCAAGTGTGTGTAAAGAAAGAATGATGTCCTCAGGCTAAGGTCACATAGCAGGGCTTATTGAGACCATCCCAAAGTTCAGCTCAAGTCTTTGTAGCATTTTATTTGTGTGGGACGGCGTTCTTGTATATCACTGTGTATAGTATGTGTGTCTTTAAATGTGTGGGCTTGTGTCTTTGTGTATTGCACAATATACTGAAATTACTAACAAACAAAAAAATGTCCTCAGTCAAAAATGTGAACATCCTACAATTTTAGTGTGTATAAACCCACAAAAAAATGCTGCTTGAACCTAAAACATCACTACTGAGACAATAAACTTTTTTCTAAATGTTACCCTCCTGGACTAATACCACTTTCATTTAAAATGAATATCCCCCAATTTGCTATGTGGGTTAGTGGTGGCCAGTTTTTAGTCCAATCAGATATTGACTGTTGCTGTTCCGTGCCATAAACCTGTGGGACTTGCTTTGTGTGCTGCGCTGATCCACTTTTATGACTGGCTGCCTGCAGGGTTGTTCCAGCCTGTCCGGGCTGCACTGTTCCACAGTCGACAAAAGATGTATACAGGGTTCTGCTTGTTTAGTTCAGGAGCTGTTTTTCAACTTTCCTGTTGACTGTTTATTTATTTATTTTTTTTACTACTCATAGATTTCCTGTAGTGTCATGTTATGCCATTTTGTTGTGCTCGTCTAAAGGCAGACAACCGATTTAATATTGACTGTATGAGCGTGTCGAATGTCAAAAATGCTTCCAATGCTTCAGTTTGTTGCTGTGATCTCTAGTTCAAGTTGTCCCCATAATGAATTTAAAACTGTTTCCTTTGCTTGGCCTGCTATAAATCTGAACTGGTAGATATCCATTTAAATTCAGCCAAAGAAAACATAAATTAAAGCTTAACACAGGACAAAGACTGTTGTCTACCTTGAATTGCCATTACAGGAAAATAAGAAATCAAAGTTTACAGTACTACTTCATACCAGTATCCTTTCAACATCTCCAACAAAATCTCTTGAGCATTTCTTACTGAATAACATTTTGCTTTTGAAATGTTTTATTTTACAGCTAATGATTTTCCTTTGGAACTGTTCCATGCAAGTCGATTAGAAAGAGATAGCTTTTAAAATAAAATATCTCATCCTCTGCTGGACGTCTAATGAGACTTCATGTTGACTGTCTTCTGGACTTGAAACATATGTTTTAAATCTGCATGTCCATCTGTGTAACTCCATTCAGTTAAACTTTGCAGCACAATGATACATTCAGATTTCCAAGTTTGAAAGTGGAAAGTTTGATCCATGGCCATTTACTGGCTGAAGAGTAATCTGCAGAGTTTGAAGACACACTTCATCAGTCAGAGCATGCTCTCTCCTTATTAGAACTTCGGCACATTCTGTTTCTTTTGATAGGACATGCAGTCAAAGCAGAAACCTCTAAAATAAACAAGAAAAGTTGGCGCTATTGAGACTTTACTTTTGCACCGCAGGGGTCAGGAATAGGAATATTTTAATCAAACGGAAAATTTATATGATAAAATTAGGACACAAATGTGAATACTTAATATACAAAGTTGCAGTAATAATTTGATAAATTATTTCCACATGTCAATCTAGGCATATTTCTTAAAAAGTTTTCACATTTCTGCAAATAATCGTAACATTTTCTCTTCAGTATAATATTGTGTCAAATTTTATCAATCAGAGTTTTTCATCTCCTACTGGCCATCGCCTGTTTCTGTTCTCAGATTTGTGTCACTGATCTCACTCATCTCATACTACAGGAATCTGCCAAGATTTAAACACACTGAAGTCATAAAACTCACAAATGTATGAAAAGTCTGAAGGGCTCCAGAGGGTCTGCAGCTAAATAAAGATCCATGATTTGTCATGTCTTCCCACTCCCCATGAGCACATCCTGATTCGCTAAAAGTTTTCACCATTGTGTTTATTTTGTGTTGACACATATTGGTAGAGTGATAGTCGCTGAATCATAATAAAAGGTACAGTACCTGGGCCTTGTGGATGAGTAGGATGTTAGTGGATCTCATGCACACATTACATTAAATTGTGCTTATGTTTATTATTTATTCAGGCTTTACGCTTAATTTGGTACTGTAGTCTGTCCCATTCAAATTTAAATTTAAAGAAATGTTGCTAGTGATGTTTGTCATGTAATTCTTTTGAATTTTTGAATCAATACTGTATTGGCATCTGTCTGGTCCAGTGATTGTCAAGCAGTTGTCTGAATGCAATTAGCACACAGCTAGAGACAGTCTTGTCCATTCACCACAGACAGAGTTGTTCTAGTGACTTCAATCAACATTCACTGTGGCCTATTTAGTCTTTCTCAGGACCTCTTTGAGGGAGGACAACCTCTGAAATTCTTTAGAATAAATTTAAAGGTCTAATCTGAGGTCTACGTGCAACCTACAGTATGAACTAGAACCCAGTCTTTATAGATGCTCAGTTTGCTCAGTTGTCGTGTTGCTGTTGACATGGTAGCTCATGTAAGGTAACCTACAGGTTATGATTAGCCAACTGGGTTTAGATGAGAATAATACAGTTCTAAAGAATTAGCTAAATGTTGCTGATGCATTCTACATTGCTGCAGATTTATGTCCTGTGATACATCTCTCAGATAAAGCTGATAGCTTGAAATATTTTAAGCCTCCTTATCCAACATTTCAGCCCCATGAAGTGGTTAGACATGGGAAAAAATTGTTTCAAAAATCTTTGTACAGCATCTGTGAAAACAGTTTGCAGCCAAATGTGAAGCAGCTGGGATGAGAATCAGCATCTCCAAGTCTCAGACTTGATTCTCTGCCAGAAAACGGTGGATTGCTTCCTCCGGGTTGGGGGTGAGTTGCTGCCCCAAGCAAGGGAGTTTAAGTATCTCAGGGTCTTGTTCACGAGTGATGGGAAATTGGTGTGGCATCAGCTGTAATGCGGGCGTTGTACTGGACCGTTGTCATGAAGAGGGAACTGAGCCGGAAGGCAAAGCTCTCGATTTACCATTTGATCTACGTTCCAATCCTCACCTATGGCCATGAGTTTTGGGTAGTGACCAAAAGAATGAGATTGCAGATACAAGATGCCGAAAATGAGTTTGCTTTGTAGGGTGGCTGGGCTTAGCCTTGGAGATAGGGTGAGGAGCTCGGACATCCGGAGGGAGCTTGGAGTAGAGCCACTGCTCCTTCGCTTCGAAAGGAGGTAGCTGAAGTGATTTGGGCATCTGATTAGGGTGCCTCACGAATGCCTCCCTTTGGAGGTTTTCTGGGCACGTCCAACCAGGAGGAGACCCCGCGGTAGACGCAGAAGTCACTGGAGGGATTATATATCCCATCTGGCCTGGGAACGCCTCAGGATCTCCCAGAAGGAGCTGGAAAGTATTGATGGGGAGAGGGATGTTTGGAATACCCTGCTTAGCCTGCTGCCACCACGACCAGACCAGATAAGTGGAAGATAATGGATGGATGGATGGATGGATGGATGGATGGATGGATGGATGAAAATGTGAGAATAAGTCTTGATGCCCTCATCATTTGTATGAGTACTGTTCTTAATATTACTGAGTGTGTAAGATTGCTGATAGATACATACATCGAGAGTTGAACAAAACTCTCCTTCACATTAACTGAGAGTGTTTCACCTTGCTCACCTTGCTTTTAGCTACATTTGACGGCCAAATGTTAACCCTCTTCCCTCGATTTTTCTTTTTTACAGTGGACTGTTTTAAATGCTGACTTAACTATTCTGACTTTGTTTGTGCCACCTTTGTTTCTACAATTACAATAGCAATAGTCACAAATAGCAAAGCCCTCATTTTTCACTGTGTAAGAAGCGATTCTTAATCTTGATGACCATTTTCTGGTTAAGCAAAGGTTAAACAAAAAAGAAAGAACAAGAAAGTAGGACACCATGAGGAATGGTTCTCTTCATCTGAACCTAAAAACACATTAACAAGTCAAAAAATGACAGATACACTTTTTGTGAAGAAAAGTTACAAGTGGTTTAAAAGAAAAAAGACCCCCAAAAAAGTGTTTACATTATGGGGCCGTTCTTGTAGCAAAAGTATTTAAAAATGTGAGTGGAGTGTTGTGTAACTGTATCTCAATCTGTGTGTGTGAAATCTGTTCTGTAAATGTTAAAAGAATCTTGAAAAGCGTACTGAGGTTTGTGGACGTGGACAGGAATCTGCAAATGTGTATTCAGAGTCTGTGTGCATAATCAGATTTTTGAACAAATCTACAAATGTGTATTTCTATTTGCAAGTATTTTGAGATTTCTAAATATGTAGACAAATTTGTAAATGCGTAGAGAGATCTGTGAACGTGCAGACAAATCTATAAATGTGTACAAAGATGTTAATGGCTGAAAAGTTTAGACACTTTTCTCCGAGAGCTGGAAATACAGACATGTCACATGTCTTTTTACATGTGATTTTTGCTACACTTCTGCCGTGGCAGAACTACAAACACGTGCAGAGATTTGTCTTTGTACCTCATTGGCTATACAGTCTACAGAAAGTACCACCAATGGGCCATAACTCCCATTGCTGTTCTGGCCACTGTGCTGAGGCCAGTGGTGAACATGGCTGGGCCAGGACTGAACACAGCCTCCAAAACTGACAGAGGCCAGTTTGGTGACAGGGAAAACAGTAAAGTTGATTTACAGTGGCTGACCAGGACTCTGATTCTGGGGACGAGAGAGACAGGGAAGGTTCAGGTGGGGACAGGAGAGGTGTAAGATGGGAGAGGGCAGAGAGGGAGGTCAGGCATCAGTCATTCCCCACCTCCGGAGGCCTGAGCAGGTTTTACGGTGCTGTTAGCCCCGGGAGGCTGTGTTTGGTAATGGTCTAGCTGTGTGCACTGGCCTCAGCACATCATAT
>JBBPCS010001788.1:0-14497 GCA_037974645.1 Hollardia meadi
GGGGGGGCCCCTTTAAAAAGCTTTAAAATGGCCTCACGTTCCATGCTGCCATAGCCTAATGGACTCGTTTTTAACGCTAACAAAATAATATCTTTGCTAAAATCACAACATGCTCGTTAGAAAGAATAATTATGAATGGATGACTGTTATTTCAGTTAATAAAAGAGGCTTACTGCTGGTCTGCAGGAGAGTTCTGCTGGCTGACTTTGTTGCAGATGTCCTGGAAAGCCGGACTCTGTCGAGCCAACCGTCGCTCTTCTTCTTTGATGGCGAAATAAAGTTTCCTTTGAAGCTGAGCTGCTTCCTCCCTCTGTTTAGACAGCTTCTGCTCCAGAACCTGACACTGTTTCTAGAAAAGATTTTTTTTCTCACTCAGAAGATGATATTTTTTTGACTGACGCTGATGATAATATTCACTATCTATTAGCCTTAAGACTAAATGCATTTTTGTCAGGAAACACTTTTTAAAAGCTATGACATACAGATAAATATTTACCCACATTTATAAATTATTAGATAATTCATGTAAATTTGCAATCTGAATCTGCAGTGGCTTGTTGTGGAAGTCTGCTGACATACCTGTGCTTCTTGTTTTTCCTGCTGCAGTTGCCGTGTGAGACTCTGCTGTTGGACAGCTTTGCCGAGGCAGCGGTCCTCCAGGTCCTGGACTCTGGTCTTCACTACGTCCAGCAGCCCCTCCAGCTCTGTGGCCCTCTGAGAGTGCTGGGCCGCTCGACTCATGTGCTCATGAGCCTCCTCTCTAAAGACACGCACAGGAAAGGTTCAGTCTCACAAGTGCATTTTCCCCACCTGCTCGGGGTGGAGGGGACTGGAGTCGAAGCATGCCACTATTCTTTGCAGAATGCATTTGAAGAAACGGTATGGCTCAGTTGGTTACACATGACAACGG
Organism: Hollardia meadi; assembly: GCA_037974645.1. Lineage (NCBI taxonomy): Eukaryota > Metazoa > Chordata > Actinopteri > Tetraodontiformes > Triacanthodidae > Hollardia > Hollardia meadi. Next base: position 911 of record JBBPCS010001788.1, read on the forward strand.
TTATTTTTGCATTTCCATTATCAAAAGTTGTGGATGGTGCCAAAAGAACCACTCCATTCTGTCCTGTTGTTTCGTTACCCCTCTGTTGAGGTTCTTTTTGAAATCTGGAGGCTTTGAGACTAAATCGAGAGGATGACGTCACAGTGATGTCATCAGAGTTATTCTTGACAGATTACACAGTTTGGACACACAGCCTTTTGAAACTCTCACTACCTCTGGTTAAATCCTCTTTCCTCGCTGTACAGCAAAGTTGTGTTTCATTCCCAAACTCCTCCTAATGGACCTCAACGCCCCCCCCCCCCCGTGTTGATGAGCAGCTGAGGCCAAGTGCAAGCCCACCCAGGATCATCAGTGCACAGCAGAGGGGAACTGGCCTCAGTCTGTTGCTCTGATGTCTCTGAGTGTCATTTACTGATGTAAAGATGAATTACAGATTGTTTTGTCCTTGAAAATATGAAATGTTTAAAACTTTTCATATCAGATATGTTTGAGACTGATAACATGTGATTTCCTTCTGTTGATGCAACTGTCTTTTGACTTGATGACTGTTGAGAGAAACCAGTATGAGCGGTATTACAGTCAGCTGGTTTCCCTTTCATCACTCCCCACTTGGCTGGCAGCAAGCCAGCCTCAGGGTGAGACTTCATACCTGCACTGAGCTACTCAGCTGACTCAGGAGGTGTCTCTGTGGTACTCATCTGATGCCGATCAGATTAGATGACAGGAGGACAGGTGGTCGACACACACTGCAGATACATTATTAAATAGATATGGACGCTTAGGAGCCACAGCATGCACACTGCAGGCACGTATGCAATGTAAGAGACCCTCAGCTGTTCTTCCACTGCTTTACTTCAGTATTTTTATTGCAGGAGGATGACACAAGTCTGCTACATTTGTGTTTCAAGACACTGCCTCTTCTGTGTTTGATTTATGTTCATACAATTGTGTGATGTCAACATTTTGGACAAACATGACAATGAGACTATACAGAAGCCCTGATGTTTACTGCTGTTTAACTAGATTTCGCTGAATACATCTCAAAATTGTGTCAAGTTTGGCCAGCTGTTTGTGGTCAAAGAAAAACAAAATATCCAGAGATAAAATATCTTCATATTACCAGTAATATGTTTTTGGATTACCAGATTAAGCTCTATTCAAATAAATAAAAACATAAATAAATGTACGAAACCACACTTTCCTGAATGCCATCCTAATATTGATGCGGCAAACAAAACTAACTAGGAACTCTGTATTTCATCACATCACACTCTTGTTTTAAGCATTTTTCTTGTAATTTCACTGTTTGCTTTGTCATTCCTCTCCTTTCTCACAAAAGAAAAACACAGGATGTTCTGATCTGCATACTGAAAAGCCCAACAAAAAGTCACGATTTAAATTTTTTATTTACTCCAATTTTGATGTTTATCATCATTATAACTTTGTCCTAATTTATAAACTAGACGTCTCACATCCCCAGCCTTTTTTAACTTGGGATAAAAATCAAACTTTCTGAAGGGAATGATTGGCTGTTTCATCATTTGACTAACTTGAGTTGGTTGTTGGACTTGATGAGCTCCTGGATGAGGGCCTGTCTTCTCTCCGAGTCTGTGAGCATCGTCCTCAAAGTCGTCCTCATCTCACCAGCTGACTTCTTTTCCAGCAGAACCAAATCTAAGAACACATGGAGAGCCACACGACTTAAAATTTGGAATTGGAATTTCACTCTGATAAGAATAAAATACTGAGGCAAAAATGCTACTAAACCTGATCTTAACAACAATTTCTTGGCAAAAAGTTGTAACAATTGACTCTTACCCGAAAGGTTCTTATTCTCTACTGGATCTGCAAAATACACTGGCTTAAACCCGTGATGCTGCAGAAGTTTATTCACATCACCCCATTCTACCTGCTCCTGCTGCAACAGAGACAGAATTGACTTCAAATGAGAAAAACGGAACGAAAGTTAAACATCACAGAGCAACTGTTGAAGAAATCTACCTGAAACTGCCTGCAAGTCCACAGATACACATATGTCTCATTTCTTGATTGCAAAACATTTGCAGCCCTGCTGTCCATTCTTAAGCACCACTCTTATCATTGCAGGACTTGTGTGCCTTTCTGACTGAGGTGCCTCCTGTCAAAACCCGCTAATGATCAGGTTTCCTGAGCTGCCACACCGCAGTGAATGAAAGGCGATCCACTCCCCATAATCTGTCTGATACCCCGCCCCTCCACACACACACACACACCTCTATAGCCATTATGTTATGATGATTAGCAGCATAATGTGATTTTTATAGTGTTAACTTACCTGTTCCATCGTTTCACCCAGCTAAAGGGAATTAAACAATATTCACAGCGTTAGCGTTGAGAGAGCTGGCAGTGACTGCTTTCGACGCCGAACTCCATTTAAAAATCTGGCAATTTAAAGCTGCTGAGCTGTTGGTAACAACACACAACTACAAATTATGGACATAATGTAAATTCGGTATACAAGAGGCCAACCAGCGAGACTTTTAATGGAGTAAAATAATAATAAACTAAGCTAACGTCATCACATTTGGTAAAGAAGATAACAGAAATGACAAGAACAAGCTAGCGTTAGACTACATATGCAGTATTGCACTGCGTTACAATAAATCTGCTCCCAAGTTAGCATTTCTAACTTCAGAGTTGTTTTAGCTTGTTAGCTAACAAGGGAACGTTAGCTGTTAAACGTTTTTTGTTACTGTTAGCGGACTTCAAAGTGAAAGCTATAGCATTAATGACTAGCTAAGCTACCGAATGTCGGTGTTTCCGTTATTAGCTGCCCAGTTTTCCGATAATGCAAAGCAGCAGACGGTTAAACCAGCGTTACTATTTAACTTACTTTACTCTTAACCCTTCCGTGATTCAAACAAGTGCGCTGTGACGTAATCGTAGTAAACCAATGGCATGAGGCTGTTTGGTTCTTTCACCAATCAGCGTGTTTGCACCATGTACTCAGAGGGTCAGATCTACTAACCCTAATATAACCCAAAATATCAAAATCAAGAGAACCGCTGTGCATTCTCTATGTCACTATATATTAAACAATATATTTGTATTCTTTCTGTCTCTATTGTGCATTACAAAAGCCATCCATAGGGAATGTGTCCACATCCAGACACCTGTATCATATTCTGGACACGCAAACTGTGGCTTCTGTCAATTTAGAGACATTTCAAACATTTACTGGAACCTTACCCTCAGTTTACCAGCACAAACGTTTATTCCTTGACTTCTCTACAACACCCAATCAAATCCAGAAGCCAAATGTTTGTGTTGGCACATGGCATCATATGATTTTACAAGGTTACCTTACCTTTTTAGTTGTTTTTTTCATGTAAATAGCTCAAAGAAGATGCCAAATTCCTTCAAGAAATAGTTTCCATGAAAACTGTCCGAAGTGAAGTACTGTCTGAAAACCATATGCCTATTGATCCCATGTGAAATGTTGTTTCACATGTAGTTGTTTTGAATTGAACAATGTAAAAATGTAGGTACAACTGCAGAGTAGAATGTGAATGGACATGGCCTACTACTGTGTGACACATAGCCTAGCCTACTTTTTTACTTTTATGTCAGTACTTTGTGTTTGACATTTGGTCTCACAGGTCCCAGTTACACTGTTGCTGTACCAAACATTAGTAACCACAAGATGGCAGGTATGTCTCAACAACACTGTCTCCTTTTAACAGCTATCTTACGCTCAATGTTCCATTGTTTATATTGTATATACTGTATATTATATTAATGACCAGTTTGAAATGAGTAAATACAGATAATACCAATGTCCAATACAGAGAATAAAAAAAATAAAAAAAGATGTGTGCTTGAGAAAAATGAATAAACAACAGAGTAAAGGTGCACTCTCTTGGGGCTGCAGGAAAGCATGCAGGCTTTAAACACTAATATCAGATGACAAGTCACCCCAGGGTTGATACACCAATTAGACACCCATTTTTAAAACAAAATAGACTAGAGCTGCCTTTTCATCCCACATACTCTGTTAAACAAAAACATGCTAATTATGTCACTTATTAACCTGAGTGATGCATTAATTAGCACATATTTGTGTCTCAATATGCTTGTTTTCATGTTTTATATTAACACTGACATGAACTTTGAGCCACTGCAGACATTTCATTAAGTTTTCCTCATTCATGTGGAAATGAATGCAAAATCTGTCCATATCACCCATACAGGGGGTGGAGGAGTCAGTGGAGGGTTAAGAATCATGTATTAAATATGATTATTTCACCAGAATGTACTCAGGCAAGCACTCTCTCTCTCGCAGGTGTAGAAAGCAGCAAAAATGTGAAAATGTCCTTAAACAGGTGTCTGATTTGCAATTTCATCTCAGCATCATGTCTCACATTACACTGTCACATATCAGCTCCAACAGGCTGTGGCAGGGTATGGTAAATATTCCATTAGTGTTTGACTTTGTCATGGATCTCTAATATTCTAATGTCACTGAGATGACATACGGTGTCACTGCTTTATCTTGAACTTTAGCTCACTGAGTGGAAAGGTCAAAAATACACATTTAAATGCAAATGCATGGATTGACCTTATTATTCCTAATATTATCTTATGTTCATGGCCATGTGAGTATTTGTTTGATCATATTAATGAAAGGTATATTCGCATAGACCAGAAAACCAAAGTTGATTGAGTTTGAGGTGGACAATCTGGATTGTGAATTGAACACAAGTTTCAGAAAAAGTTTGTTACACTCCTGTATACAAAAAAAACAGCTAACCTTAAGCAACATCACAACATGGTCTACATCTACTAGTAGCCTGTAGTAGCCATTGGGGTAAATGTCCTGTATTTATATAGCGCCTTTCTAGTCAGCTTGACCACTCAAAGCGGTTTACACTACAAGTAGGCATTCACCCATTCATACACTGGTGGCAGTGACTACCATGCAGATGCTCATCAGAGGCATCAGAGTATCTTGCAAGACACTTCAATCGGGGATTGAACCACCGACCTTCCGATCACTGGGCGACCGCTCTACCACCTGAGCCACACATCCCTACATCACCAAACTGAATTCTAAAGTTGAATCTTATAGTAGGCTACTTTTATAAATGTGTGCTCTACATATAACACCTCTATGCTTCTCTAGACTACAAATAGGTGAACATGTGTTTACATTTGGTCTTTATATCATATCATAGTCTTTGTTGCAAACCTGCTAACCAGCTTGGTTGGCAAAGTAGATCTGTACAATGTATCGTTGCGATTTGGGAGGTATGTGCTTTGGCTCCTCAGGGAGCCTTTGTGACCTTGGATCTTACTCAAAACACTGTTCTCTACATAGGTTTGTAGAAACAAAAGCAGAATTCTAGTTTTAGTGAATGAGGCTGTCAATTCTCATGATGAACCCAGCTCAGTACAATAGCCTACTGGACAATTATTTGCATGTTGGGAATGTTGAAAACCATCGCACCAAAGAGTCAGTCACTGTCCAAGTCAAGTCAAATTTTATTTATATAGCGGCAAAGGTTCACTCACTCAAAACAAAAGTTATCTCATGACACTTAACATGTAGAGTAGGTCTAGACCATGCTCTTTCTAATTAGTTGTTAAGTATTAATTTACAGAGACCCAACATTCCCCCATGAGCAAGCACTTGGCGACAGTGGCTCTGCCTTTTAGAAGGCAGAAACCTCGGAGCAGACCCCAGGTCTAGGTGGGCGGTCATCTGCCTTGACCGGTTGGGTCCACTGTCAGTGGACAGTGCATACCATTTATTACAAGAATGAACCACTGAGGGAAGTTCTGAAAGTGGTCATGGCTCACAGCTGCAGTAACACATGACCAGCATTATGGTTATTGAGCTTTAACATGCAAAACCACTGGTAATGGCCCTTTAAGTAGTCATTTAGAAGTAGAATCCTCAAGGCATCCAACCACTGACCAGCTAAACACATATCAGAGATTTCCAAACCAAAATGAGTAAACCTTGAAGCTGCAGCATCTGAAATGAATGCTAAATCTCACCCTACCTGCTGTCTGACATTTCTCTTCACTGGATGGGAAATGTCTGTTGTCACTACACACACCTACCTGTCTCCTCATGTGAGTCTAGTTTTCATAGATCCAGAAAGTAAAAGGTCGTCATTTTTAATAGAAGGGAGTGAAGAGCCTGGCTACTCACTGTGTCCCCGCATACATCAACTCCACTGAGCAGAAAATTAAAATGGAAATTTAGGCCTTGAACGGAGTCGAGGGTCCCATTGACCTGTGCTGTATGATTTATAGCGGGGCGATTATATCACCTCGATGCTACCTGGACCACTGAGCTCATTCAATGCTCCAACGCATAACCATCCTTTTCAAAATAGAGTGTTTAGAATATCACTTTGATACTGCTTTTATTGATTATGAGTCATTGACTGAATGTAAAATTCAAAACAGGGCTGGAAATCGACCCAATGTCTCGTTAAAAATACCCTCTTGGCTGGAAGATGGCTTTGAACAGTGGTCTCTTGCCAAGTCTCTCGCCAACTCCGTGCCCTCCTCCTCCCGACAAGAAAGTCAGCTCAAGTGATCGTAATATGATACGTATAAAATGTACAAACTTAACATATCTGTGGTTTATCTCTTCTCTTCTACACCTTTGGAAAATGTGATTGGTTTGGGTCGGCAGGTACGGAGGTGTTTCCAGTCCAAGAGGATCTTCAGTTCACTGAATTTGTTGTAGGAGGTGCAGCAGACATACAGCTTGCACCAGTGTCTACAAAGAGAAATATCAATATAATTACAACAAATGGGGAATTAACATGAAATTCAAAGCACAAATGACACACACCAATTTGGCAATTGGCTAACACAGTTAAACAACTTTATCTATGAGCCAATATCAAAATGCAGCTGTAGCTGCTGAAACTTACAGTGTGCTCATTAACTGTGGGACACAGAATCCGGACTTATCTCCTCCACTCTGTCTCTGCTCAGAAGAGAGAAAGTGGCTGTGATGTGACTGTAATGTCACCACTGGTTAACCAGCTTATATTAGCATGTAACACATTTATCAGTAATTACTTACCTGGGGTGCTGAGAAGTATTTTGGCCCCTCAGAGCTTTGTTCGTCATGTTCTTTGGCTGAATATGAGTACAGTCCTAAGATGTGCCTTTGTTTTGTTTTTAATTCTTATTATAAGAAACCTAAAACCACTTACAATCAAAATGAATTGCTGAGATTTTGGAAGCACAAGAGAACAGTAACAGTGACAAAAGGGAGCTGTTGGTGGTTTGAATTTGGAGTTTTCACTTTTCTTAGCATACGTTCTGTAACATTCTTGTCCATTGAAGATTCAGTCATTTGGGAGCCTCTGTTTCGTAACATTTTTCCCAAGGAGGACTGTCAGCTGCTGTTCGACATTTGTGAATTAACACCTTTTTAGGTTTGTTTGGTTTGAACAAATATTGTTCATTGTAATATATAATATTGTATCTTACGTAATGCTCAAGTGGTCATGAACCAGATTGTGAATAATCGTCTAGCACAGCAACACTGGCCATAATGATTTTTAAAAGTCAAAATATTAATTTACTGTGCTGCTTCCAGTCTTTATGCTCAGCAAAGCTTGCCTCTTGGCTCCAGTTCAGTACATAACACACACAGACATGAGAGTGGTATCAATTTTCTCATTTCACTCTCAATGAGAAAGTAAATAAGTGTATTTCCCAAAATGCTGAACCATTAAAAGTTTGGTTGTGCTCACGTACCCACTTATCTGTCTCAAGGTCTAGTCACACCAGAATTTCAAAACGGGGAAATTTCTCCACTTATTTCCAATGGAATTGCAGCAATCAGAAGATCCGCTCAAAAAGACAAAATGAATCACAAATTTCTGTGTAAAGTTCAACTTGGGTGAACTTTGACACACATGAATTGCACCTGAATTTGCACCATTCATCAAAAGCAAATTGTCTGGACAGTGCTGACTTTTGATGGGAGAGTCCAAAATACTGGGAAATATTGTAGCTTAATAACTGCGTTGAACCATTCAATTTTATTTATTTCCAAATTGAAGGAATTGAAAAGATCGATTAGATCTCTCTAGGCTTTGCTAGGAGTGAAGGATTGGTTACAGGACGGTGAGTCAAGGTGAACAGATTACTGGACATGTTTCCGCCCGGGCTAACACCAATGAGGCGTCGCTCAGTGTTAATGAGGCTAACCGTATGTGTGCCAGATTTGATTCCAAAGATTTCTCATTGCCATCAGAGCAGGTTTTAATTCTGTAATTGCGTACAGATACCTGCTTTCTCTTCTGTCTTCTGTTTATAATTCATCATCCTTAACAAATAGAGAACTGCTCAATTTTGGGGAAATACACTTTTTAGATATTGCTGTGGGAGTGAGAAGATCTCATGTTTAATTTCATGTTTGTGTGTTACACAACTGGAGTCAGGATGTGGTTAGCCTAGCTTGGCACAGCTGGCCTAACTTTTTTAAATACACCTAACAACACCTTTTAAAGCTGAGTAATGTATCTATCTTTTTTAAACCATACAAAAAAGAAATGTAACAACTGCTAGAATTATTATCACTTGTTAGCATGTGACCGATGTTCCACCCAATGAAGTGCTGCAGCCACTTGTAGCTTTTTGCTGAATAATATGGTCAAAAGCGGAAAGAAAAACGGTATAGGCTAAGTGAACCTCCATTCTATACTTAAACCAGAATGATGTCATAGCGATGTCATCAGAATCATCTGATGGGCTTGGAGACTTCACATTTACAACAGAAAGCCTACATTACAAAAGAAAAAGACATAGAAGTGAACATTGACAAAGCAGGGAGGGTCTAATACAAGATGCACCACGGTAGGAACCATTGTGTTTGGAGCTTGACCTATATTTTAAGAGCCCCCCAACTTTATGAAAGTGCAACACTAAATTTCTGGAGAGCCCCTTTAAATACTGTAGGCTGAAGCTGGGCTAAAACAAAATATAGAAACAGTAGGGCTCAAGTTTTTTTTTTATTCAAAACTCTAGGCTGTACTATTTTATTGAGAAGAAACATCTTAATCAAAATGCTATATTTTCTGTTCTGCTATTAATTGGGAGTTATCTGCTCTTAATTTAATCACAACTTCTGCATGTACTTTACCACTATTATGCTAATAGTAAAAGTCATTGACTGTATATAAAGATAGAGGACATGAGAGCCCCCCACCCCCCAAGAAGTGATGCCAAAACATCTTGATCACTCACAGGTGGTGGGCTGCTGTATAGGTGATAAACCCCTCCCCCTCAATGTTATCAAGTAGGACATGGGCTGAACTAAAAACTTTAAGTACACTTTAAGCAGCACTTGTATCCGGGACTCTTTTTTTTTTTTTTTTTTTGAGGAAATGGAGACACGTCGTCCATCTTTATTTATGTCAATGGTTGGAGAGACATCATGTTGTATGCTTGCTGCTGCAAAAGTTAGTTTAGAAGCAAAAGTTAGATTAGAAGTTATCAAAGGTTCAGTGTATTTTTACCACACCACTGTGGTTTTACATCTCAGTGACAAAGCAAACTGTGGCATGGTTCTGACCATCTGTTGAGTGCTGCTGTACTGTATGTACATTAAGTTCATGCAGAGGCCCATTAAGTGGCTAATGGGGTTTGATTGCCGGATAAACGAGCCGTGACATATCAGGAGGAGTCCTAATGGATGGACAACTTCAGCCACTGAGCTGGAGTGTATGATGGAGGGGGACGCTCAGGCTCTGGTCCAGAGCTGCTTCCTCAGCTGCAATATTCTGTTTACTAAGAAGAAGAATCATTCATCTCAGGAATGAAGTCAGTTTTTTTCACTCAGAACTGTTCTCAGAACAAAGGTCAGACAGTAAGATATGGCAAAGAATGATGCTGGTCTGTTGATAGTCTCTGTTTTTAAATATAATTTTAAATATATAAGTTGTGTGTATCAAAGTCTTGCTAGCATTGCGAGAAAACACAATGGAACAAGCTAGCGAGTGTGCGTCATTGCGTTCTTCTTCTTCTTCGTCTTCTGATGTCTTTTGGTGGTTGGCAAACAGCTTTGAGGTGCATTACCGCCACCATCTGAACTGGAGTGTGGATGGGAGCGTGTCTTATACCTATACCAGCCTATATTCTTAAATATAGCCCTATACCCCACATGCCCTGAGTTCAATTGAAGAAATTCTTTTATTTTGAATGGAAACCCATTGAATGGAAAATGCTGGAGGAGTGGTTTAAGAAGCATGTTTGGACATTTCTTGGAGTCCACTGTAAGTATTGGGAATGATTTTAGGTAGAATATCACTTTCAAACTATAATTACCAGTAGTTTTGATTTATGGGTGGAGCCTGCAGCAGAAGCAGCGTAAATGGCTGCTCAGGCCAGAGCCTTGGCTCACTTCCGTCCTAGTTTAAGCCTTTGTGAAAGTTTTACCACTACTTCTTTAACTTTTGTATCGAAAAAAAAGAACCATCACCTCAGAACAGGAGACAGAAGTGACACAGGCCTCGAGATAAAGTACAAAAAAAGAAATCACTGTCCAAGTAATACAAAGTGATTTAAGGGAAGACTTAAAATTTGCAGAGGACAAGGTCTGTTTTTCGTGGCCCCTCTCAGAGACTTAGCCCACGAACATAATTTGCAGATAAATTGGGGAAGGTGAAGAAGTATGAAGAGCTGTTTTCACTAATCCCACTTCACCTTGAAGCCTGTCTGACTTCTCTTTCCTCTCATTTTTAGCCACACTCTATCAGCTCAAATCCCACTGGCCGGAATTCAACTTCTTTACTCTGCTCTTGTACGTGAACAGGAAGGGAAACGGAGTCAGAGTCTCTCGCAGGAAAATTTTTTTTGTCAATACAGAAAGGTCTGTCTTTTTGCATGGGGTGGGGGTGGGGCTGGCTATCTCCTGGTGATGCAGAGAGGACAGGTAATCCACAGCGAGATTATCTGTCTCTCTCATGTTGCACAGGTGCCGGTGGCTGATATGACACAGAGTAATAGGCCTCTAACAGCCCATGTGGAGGTGGCGGTCAGGACAGCTTTAGATAGCAGCAAATAAACAGCAGCTGCCTGGCTAGATGTCAACAACAACAAAAGCAATGCAGCATTCACTAGCCTTCACTCCAGGCCATCATTTTGACAGTACACCTTCAGTGTGATAAAAGGTTTACAAATGGAGCACGGCTATAGATGCTGAACGCAACATTGTTCAAAGTAACTGGAATTCACTTTGAGGCTTATATTATAGAATATTTGCCATAAAGATTTGGCCAACAAGCAACAGAGCAACATATTTAGTCACCACAATGCAAGGAACCAATTGAGTCAATAAATGGAAAAGTAAGGAATCAAGTAAATTATAAAAAAAAATTTTTTTTAAATACACAGAAAATTTTGCAGAGTTTGGTTGGTGGCCCCTCAAAAATATCCCATATGGGCGGGTCCCTTATTTGTCAGGGACCATAAACATGAATCCCAAAACAAGAGAAGGGAAGAGATGCTATGATGTAACTTGTAGCTTCTTTCCATCTGTAGTTTCTGGGCTGTTAAACCTCAGTATTGACCTCAGTATTTTTGGTTCTACTAAGCTTACAGAGAGTGCACAAGTGGATGATCAATCCTGCCAGTGGAACCAGAGGCCAGAGAGGGTAACCAAATTCCATAGAACATTATGTGTCAATATGTTCTGGAGTAAAGACAGCTAAGTTTCCAACTAAAATCAGTGAATTTAAGTAGAATTATCACCAAGTATCTTCTTACAAAGGGAAAGTAAATTTGTGACGTGCTTTCAGAGTTCAACTTTGGTAAACTTTGACATGCGAATGTTTGTCTTACACCCATAACAAACCATCTTGACAGTGCTGACCCTTTGAGGAAATGGAGAAAACTAGAGAGTACAAAATGGAGAAAGCTCACACAAAGGACAGTTAGTCACAGGTTTCCAGCACTATCAACTGTATTTCAGAATGTAAATTAATTTTGCTGTGCCACCTTCAGGTGTGACTGGGCACTTAGGTCAAAACAGTGATCAGTGCTTAGGTAAGGTTACTTGATTGATTGCCTATGACACATTACTTATTGAAGAAGCAATTACGTTACTTCACTTATTACTCAGCCACAAAAGTAATGTGTTAATAGTAACCATAAGTTAGTAAGTGGTGCCTAGTCAACTCCGAATCCTCCACGTGTCACATATTTTGTAATTAACATGCAGAAAACAAGACATTGTGTCAGCCTCACTATTTGGAGCGACTCCAGCAGCTAGCTTAACCGTGGTGACTTCAAACAGTCCCGACTTCAGCTACGTCGTTCACACTCCCTCCAACTTTAAAGGTGTCCCATGTACGAGAGTTGATTGTTGAGTCGTCAAATACCGACGCTTTGGACTGGTGGCCGGCCTGGACTACTAACCCACCATCAACCATAACTCAACATCTTACAAATTGCTCCTTTACCAAGGTGATACTAGGTGTATCCGTGGCGAACACGAGCAAGCCAACTAAGAATGTGAGTAAGACAACTTTGGATTTACCAGGAGCTTCATTTCTCCTCTCCTCTTTCTCTTCTTAGACATTTTAGTACTAAATCCCCCTGTGTTACTATCCCTCCATTGCACCTCAACAAGGAAACACTGTCTGGGAAACAAAAAGAGAGTTTTACACTAAAAAGGCCGAGGAAGAAGGGGAAAAGGAGAGGCAAGACAATAAAGTAGTCGCAAAACAATCTCAATCCAGGCAATTTACTAGCTTTCAACTCAATCTCATTGTCTTCTATCAATGGAGGGTTTGAATATGGTGAGATGTTAAGTCCAGGTCAACAGATCAAAATCAATCTGATGCTGAAGACTGTGACATATGGTCGAAAGTTAGTGGGAAAAAAAACCTGGCAAGCTGACCTAGAACTGAGAATTATTTTCACCAAACTACCATTTCCAATGACGTCAATGATGATGTCTAATGCTCAAAGCCAAAGGTTGGGATTTATTTTTTTCTGATGTTTTGATGAGATTTGACACATTTCTGGCTGTGACTCTGGGTTTCCAATTCAATCTATTTTAACAGCTGGGTATCCAAGATGACTACCGCTGCCATCCTCCATACAGGGTCAAGCTACAAACCTTTCAGAGCCACGTTTCAAGCCTACAGGGGGGGAACATTCAATACGGCTACAGGGTGGTTGTGGTTCAAGAGATAGAGTCCTCTAACCACCAGTTCGGTGGCTCCATCCCTGGCTCCTCTAGTCTGCATGTCAAAATGTCCTAGGGCAAGGTACTCAAGGCCAAATATACTGATCTGATGATCAGGTTGACTGTATATAAAGATCAGGGGTGGAAGTAACGAATTACATGTACCCATGTTACTTTAATTAAACATAAACCCCTCCTGCTCCATGTTAGCAGATGGGACATGGGCCAAACTGAAAATGTCAGTACACATCAAATACATTTTTCCCAAGGATGTTTTTCTGTCATTTTAGGTAGTTCTTGTCACGCTGATGTATGTTCAAGTGTTAATTTTTCTGATCAGTTTGGTTTTAATTAGTTATTTGATGCTATAAAAAGGG
>JBBPCS010001789.1:0-14494 GCA_037974645.1 Hollardia meadi
GGCAGGTAGAGTGGGGCAGACGTGAGGTGAATGGAAATTTACTAGAAACAGATCTGACAGAGCGTGAATCATGACAGTCTAGATGTTTGTCGTATGTGTTCAAACCCAGAGAAATCCCAAATTGTATTCAAGGTAACAGTATGGAACAGGATTAGGCCCACACAATTTATTTGAGTTAGGGGCACATATGTGACAAATTTATTTGAGTTTTGAATTTAAAGTCAGATTTTTTTTCTCAGAATTCTGACTTTAATCTCAAAAAATCTTTTTAAAAAATCTCTGAGATTAAAATCAGGATTCTGAAAAAAAAAGAGTCAGAAAGTGACTTAAAACTCAGAATTCTGAGAATCCTATTTTTTAGTATTTAAAGTCAGAAAAAGTCAGAAGTTTGAGATTTAAGTCAGAATTCTGATTTAAAAAAAGTCAAAACTCAAATACATTTTTCAGGTGTGGCTTCTTCAGTAGCACATTTGGTTGCCTGTCACGATAACTATATAAAGGAAGAGAGTCGGCGAATGTAACTAAATGTAACATGAATAAAACTTTAAAACATGACCTCATCAGTGAGCATTTCTGCCTGAGTCACGTAAGATAGATTTTCATCTACAATCATGGTTGTTTAACAATAAAAACAACTCCCAACTCCAACACTACCTCACTACATTATAAAACATCTTTTGTTTCCACTGTTTTCATTGAGAGACCCCCACCCAATGGTAGAAATTACATTCTGTGCATTTAGTGTAATACATAAATCTTTTTATGAAACTATAGTAGCTGTACAAGAAAAATATTACAAGTATCAAAATTGACCAGGCAAAATCACATCCTCACCTGGGGTCTCTTTCTTTTGAGTCTCCATAGCAACAAGCATTACTGCACCTAATCATCTGTCACTGCATCATTACTCTAGTCGTTGAGCAAGCTGCCTGTTTGTGTCTTTGTGTGTGTATGTGTATGTGCTCACGCGTGCACTTGTACATTTTTGCATGTATGTGTAAGGTACTGTTGTGTGTGTTGGATGTGAGTCATGATGACGGGGTGAAGAGTTCTGGCTGTTGCCTCTGACCGGCCTGGCAGACTGAAGAGTAATTGTGATCAGTCCTTCAGTGTCTTTCAGCAGGGGCATCAGGTGAGGACAGGAGGCTTTGAAAGACAGCACCAGATGAGAGGTAAGTCGAACAGCTGAGGCTGCTGCATCAGACATTTGTGCAATCAAGTCTGACAGGTGGTGATGGCTGTCCTGGAGTCAGAAGGAGTAGAATGGGAAGCTCTTGATTGGTGTGGCCGCGTGCCAGCGCAAATGCAATGTTCTGCTAAGTCCTCTCGTATCAGAGTTGTCTAAACTTCTATCTTCATGTTGATTGGTGAAGATGTTCTCATGCAAGCACTTGCTGTAGACACAGTTTGAATAGTGTCTGTGCAGTCTCAGCTGGATTCTGCTCAGTAGCTATCAACGAATTACAATGAGCACATACATATTTCTTACTAGAGTGTTGGGAAACATGAAGGTGTGTGAGGTGCAGCAGTGCTGAGAGGAATTAAAGACTGGACTACTCAGACCCACTTAAGGACATAAATATTATGCCTATCATGCCATATCATGCAACAGGCAGGAGTCAAACAACCACAATGGTCTCACAGAGTGAACCGCAAATTTTTACTAAACTTTACTTTGGTGCAGCTCAAACTCTTTTTGGTTTGATTTATTAAGGCTGGTGTAAAAGCTGACAGTTGATCTCTGGTTCAGACCAGACAACCACACAGAGAACACGTTGTGATAGTGGATATGTGATTTTAGCATGAATTTAAAAACTAAACTTCTTAATTTTCTTGATCTATGTTATCTGACTCTCAAGGAAGTGATTTGTATTAAAGGTCTTCACACGTAGGGTAGGGTTGGTTTCCGGTTTGTCGGTCTAGTCTTGTATACGAGCTTAAACCAGTTTCATTTTAGACGACCCAACTGGGCCAGCCTTTGTCAGGTGTAGATGGAGAGAGATAGCAGCATGCAGCTTTTTAGCAGGAACCCTGGGATAGCCGATTAGCTTAGCGCTACAGGGAGCTGCTTCCCTGTTATGTTGTGGTTTGACTAGAGTTGAGAGTTGTCCACAAGTCATCAGAAAAGAGTTGGTGCAGATTATGCTGTCTTACTGTTCTGTTACACGCTCGAACTTCAGTATGAAGCTGCGTTTTGATCTGCTCCATTTGCCCTGTTAAAATTACTGCATTGCGCTGTAAATACAAATAAACAATTCCTGTATCTGTTTCAAATTAAAAGCCTTTTAGCATTTCAAAGGACAGAAACCTTGTATTTATTAACAAGACTTTTACTGTGAAACATTTGCAGGAAAGTGCTGTGGAAAACTCATTGACTTGCGAGGTTCCAGTGCAACCCATTCTCATCCCAGGTTCTCACATACTGATGTTTTGTCATGCGCCCCTCATGTCTTATCCAGGCATGCAAGGTCCAAGTTACTTTGGTTAAGTTTAGGCCCCAAATCCACAGGGTTAGGTTTAAAAGAAAAGAAAAAGACTGATGACGCTTGGTTTCAAACAGGACAGAAACTCTGATCTTCTAGATGAAAGTCGTGTGTGGGACCCTCCACTCAACTCCGACATCCACCCCTCTTGGCACTTTCTCACTTTGAAAAGTAGGTCGCACTACGTCATCTGTTCACATTGTCTGAAACTGACGTGGACGGCTTTTCATTGCAGGTACATTAAAGGATTTTCCTTGTGTGTGTGGATGAGACAGGGGCCATGACAAAATGGAGATATCTGACAAGCTGGGATGAGAACAGGCTGTCCAGTGCGCACTTGAAATGTAGCGACTGCCATCTTTTCTCAAGTTGCATTCAGCTGAAGCCTTATGTTAAACTTTAGAAGAAGAAAAGTTCAGTTGAACAGTTGTTGTGAGAAATAATAATTGCAGTTGTTCTGTTCTTTCGGATTCATAGGCTCCCACTATGTTCCACTCGGGGAAGCTGAGTCACCCGGTGGTAAAAATCAGCAAACTGGGCTGGTCCTGTCTATGGCTCAATATCAAATCGGTTTGAAAATTCTTGGACCCCATTCAGGGGTCCAAAAATTTGTGCCCAAACACAAAAAGACCTGTAAATTTACTACCAGGACCTGTCAATATTTTGGAAGCTGAAATGCAGACCCATGCAGAAATGAGAAATGCCAGAGAAACCGAGAAGTCCAGCCAGGAGACAATGACCCGACCTGTACCGATTTCACATCTGATAGCTATTAACAAGTTAATGTTAATTTACAACTTCGACTCGTTCCATCCCTAAAGACCACTTGCTGTCAGGTGACGAATAACAAATGTGGCTCGTTTAGAGTCAGCTTTGCAGTTTTGTTGCATCTAGCGTAATAAAGATAACCTGATAACTGATGGCTTGTCCTGAATTATAATAACCATTGGTCATTTGTTGCCACGACTGCTAACAATAGCATTGTTAATTTGCTGTCATCTGTGTTCTCCGAGACAAGGCTGACCCTGGCTCTCTGACCCTTCACCTCCTGAGCAGGTCATTTGGCACCACCCTGTGGCCACAGGTGCACTTTGCAGTTTCCTTGCAGTTGCTGTTGGACTACATCAGTGTTTTCCAATCCTGGTTCTGGGGACCCACTGCCCTGCATGTTTTAGATGTTTCCCTCTTCCAACACACCTGATTCAAATGATCAGCTCGTCATCAAACTCTGCAGAAGCCTGATAACGACCCGTTCATTTGAATCAGGTGTGTTGGAAGGGGGAAACATCTAAAACATGGAGGGCAGGGTGTCCCCAGGACCAGGGTTGGGAAACACTGGACTACATGATCAGCGCTGTCTGATCTGATAGGGGTTTCTCGGATCAACTCGGATATTATACCTAATGTTAAACAGACCCAGGACCCGAGATAATAACGGACCCAACCCAGACCTGACTGACCATATAAAATGTTGATCTGAACCCGTATGGGTCTTCAAATGGGTCTTGGGTCCTACTGTTCAGGTGGACCCATGAAGATCTCTAATCTGTATAATTATAGGCTTATTGGCAAGATTATTTGGTTCATGGCTGGCTGGTCAAACTATAACTACAATTAATGTATGACTCATTGGCACATTAAGATTTTCCAGTGACATTTTGTTGAGTCAGAATGCTCATATTTGGGAAAATCTTTGGACTAAATGGACTAAATGCATTTATATAATGCTTTTTGTAGTCTGACTGACCACTCAAAGCGATTTACAACACAAGCCGTCACACACATTCATGCATTGGTGGCAAAAGCTACCAAGCAAGGTGCCACCTGCTCATCAGTATCGGATACCTTTCATACATACTCAGTATCTTGCCCAGGACACTTTCGTATGCAGACTGTAGGGGATGGGAATTCAACCACTGACCTTCCAGTCAACCACTGTACCTCCTGAGACATGGACGCCTTTTTGATTATAACTAGTCGAAACTTAAATCCCTTAATGCTCAATCTAGTTCTGATTAGTCATCTCTTCACTCATGTATGTGAAAATGGTTTCTTGCTGTGAAGAACCAATAGAGAATAGCTAAAAAAAAAAGTTGATTGGAACATCTATGATACAGTGTTGGTTAAATGCCAACTCTGCATTTTCCCGAAGGGCAAGACTCTGCTACATCACATTTCACTATAAAGTATATTAAAGATATTTTGAGAGATATTACCAGGAAGAATAAAACACAGCACTCCAAGGGGAAGGGATGGCTTTGTTGGCTCCAAGTTTCCCCCACACAGGCAAAGAGCAAACCTTATGCCGTTTATGACCTGGAGATAAAGCTTATGATACCTGCCACCTTAGAAGTGACATCTCGACAAACCAAATGGTTATAAAATACATTTGCTGCAGTCTCAAATTGTGGTTGTAGTAGGATTTTTGTGGGTAGTCCACTATGCTGTTACTTTGACATAACAGCAAACTTTTCTGCACTGGCAGCAACTGTAATGCTGCCTTGCTGATCTGTCCACACAGGCAGTGTTGCTGCTGTGGGCTACTACAGCCAGCCCTCTATCTTTCTACATGGAATTTGCCTTTGATGATTATCAAAAAAGATGATGGCATGAGGGGGGGCTGGGCAGACAGAGAGAAAGAAAAAAAGACAGAGAAAGCCCCCTTAAAGTGATGATTTTTTTCATGCCTGTGACATATTCTTCAGACATAGACACAGCAATCAAACGCTGGTATGATGTTGATATGATGATCCACAGATCATTTTCAGGTTTATTTTTTATTGAGAACCGCAAGCTATATAGAGCGGCGGCTGCTGGAGCTGTGACAGCAGCGTGGCTCCTCTAACCTGTTAATATGGGTACCGCAATGAAAGGCACACACACCCTATGTGGAACAACTGTCATTTTGACACTTTTCTTTAAATTCTGACTTGTCCTGGCAGCCTCCTGTTGTATAAATAAGTAAATGCAATGATGTTTGGCTGGCTAGCTTACAAAAATAAATATAATGAATATAAATATAATGATAATTTACAGACACTTGTGTTGCTGGCTGGCTGTCTACCTTTTACACTGCATCTCAGCTTGATCATTTAGTGCCCTGTATGTCAGCTATGGCACCTCCCCCCACAACAGTCAGTGAGAAGAATTTAGATTTATGTCGACATTCAACAATTTACATAGATGTGGTGCATAGTTCTACTTGGGCCTAAAACTGGGCTGGCCTAAGACCTGAGCTGACTGAAACAGGCAGGTACTACACAATTTCCAAAGCTATATTTACCAACCAATCAGAGCTGTGGGTTGGAGCCATTGACTGTATATAAAGATGGACAACATCAGAGGTCCCCAAAAGTGGAGCCAAAACGACTTGATTGCCCTCTGGTGGTGGGCTGCAGTGTCGGTCATAAACCCCTCCTCCTCAATGATATCAAGTAGGACATGGGCCAAACTAAAGATACTATCACTAAATGTGGTAACTTTGGGAAGTTAATATTTTAACACACATTAATTTTAAGGATAGACAAGCCCTGCTAAAAAAAAAAAAAAGATTTGGACAAGCAGTGAAAGAAATCACCCAAGACCACCTCATTTTTTTTGCAATTTCAAGCCAATTTGTAATTTCAGCCAAAAAACAACTATACCTCTCAGACAGACAAAACAAGCTGTTGGAAATTGAATTTCCTTTCTGTATGTGCCATAAAATGTACTGTAATTGATTATACTGTCTTTATCTTTGCTATATCCCATTGTTTCTGTCAGGGATGTAAAATGAAACTTTATTGATTTCTGAGGAGGAAATTGAAACTGGAGCCCTCACAGTAAAAGTCTTCTCTCTCCAGACTGTGATTCCTGTGATGCTGACATGGATGCTTCAAATAGCTGTTTTTAGATTCAGTATATCTGACAGTACATCTTCCTCTTTGTTTATCTGAAATTTCTTACATGATCATAAGGATACATCACTGGCCTGTCACTTCTATTTACTCAGAATGAACTGGTATAAATGCGATGAATATGCTGCCTTTTTTTTTTATTTAAAAGATTACATTGACGTCATTTGTCTTTTTTAAAAACATTTTCCAAACATTAAAGTTAGGACAGTTTCAGTATTCACTGCAAGAAATCAGAGAACTTTGTTCAGTTTTTGGATGGCCAACACACAGATCATCAGTCACACTACTGAATACAGTCACTATTCAGGTGTTCAGGTGTCAACTTGTACTACTAACATTTCAGTACAAATCATGTTCTTGCTGATAAATCTGAAACCAGATTAAACAAAACCAAATTTAATTATTATTATGGGGCTAAAAGGGGGTATTCAATCCATATTAGCCACAGTTTATTACAAGCTCACATAACATGCAGTCTTTCATTACTGGCTCCTTAAAGGGCCTCTTGTCTGCCTTTTATTCCCACCTGAAGCTGACCTTAGACCCAAGTGGTGGAACACTATAGATCCAACCCGTTGTCATCCCAGGTCATCACATACTGAAGTTTTGTCATGTGCCCCTTGTGTCTCATCCAGACGTGCAAGGTCCCCTTTGGTGTTGCTGGCTGACGCGCTGAGCCTTCCCTGACGCCCAATAGGCCCTTGACCGTCCATGGCCGACGTGCTAAGCCTTCCCTTTTGCTTCTCTGGGCGATGCGCACAGGCTCGCGCTCCACATGTCTTATCTTGATGCACAAGGTCTACATTACTTTGGTTAAGTTTAGACACAAAAATCACACAGTTAGGTTTAGGAAAAGATCGGTGACATTTGGTTAAGTTTAGGCAGAAAACCTTCTTGGTTATGTTTAGAAAATTACTGGTGACAATTGGTTGGAAACGGGACATGAACTCCAGTCTCCTTGGTGAAGGTCCTGTGTGTGACCCTTCACTCTTTTGATGAGAGAGATTCTGCCTGGGGTATGGCCTCATCAGGTACGGTTTGAGTGGAAAAGCTGCATCATGTCAAAAGGCACATCACCCAGGTGAGGCAGAGAGGTACTGGGTGGCATATGAAGTGTTCCAGTCTCCATTACTCTCCCCAAATCTATTCAAGCATACACCCCACCATCCCTGGTTCCTCTGAGGTCCCCCACATGAATTACTCAGAGCCTGTAGTCAGTGTCCACAAGTCCAAAAAGCACAATGGAAAAAGTCTTCTTGTAATTAAAGTATTTGTCATGCCCTCCACATCATCCTAGGACTCTCTCTCTCCCTGTCTGTGTGTCTGTGTGTTTGATTACAGGAGTGGGATCAGGTGTGCAGGTGTCGGGTGCCAAGCTGTAATCAACTCTGCTTTATAAGCCAGGCCTCTACTCCACCACTCTGCCAGACTCAGTTGACTCAGAATACAGAATTGCTTGTGTTGTGTTTAGCCAAGTGCTAATTCTTATCTCCTGTCCCTACAGCCATCCTGACCCGACTCCCGCCTTAGACCTACTCCTGTCCCTCCTGTAAACTCTGGATCTCTGGACTCCCTCTGCCCGGTTTCCCTGCCTGTTCTCCCTCCTGCCTTGCTCGGATCCCCGGACTCACGGCTCTGCCCCTGCACTCCTCCCCTGCGAGAGACTCACTCACCCCCTTTAAAGATTTGTTCATTAAATACCTTGATTGCACCTATTCCCTGCCTCAGTGTTCTGTGTTTGCACTTGGGTTCAAATTCAGTGGCTCCCCATAACAGTATTGACTTCTGGAATGATGAAGATGACTTCCAGATGATGAAGTAGATGAGTCTAATTACTTTGCACTAAGCCTTGTGCCAGGACACAAAAAGCCAAAATAGCAAATATATTATTATAGAAAAAATATCTATAAACACATAGAAACATCTTACATAACCTTGCAAAAGGCACATCTCCGAAGAAGAAGAAGAAATGCAAGTGTTCTCCTCCTGCTAACAGGAACTCTATGTGAAATATAGACAGGAATTAATGAATGCATTTTTAACTACAGCACAGCATGTCATTCAATTCTTGACTTATACCTGTACATATAATTATATAGATGAATGTGATTTTAACCAAAAAACAGCCACAAATCTTCAATCAATTTCATTCATAACATGAGTTTTAACTATTAATCTGTATAATTATCAAGATAAATGTGGTTTTAGGCTACAGCCCAACAACGTAGGAAAATAACAACAATACACAGTTAAAACAGACAAAAAAAGGAAACTACTCACCCATGATAGAAGCTCAAATATCGTGGAAAAATTATGAAATAAACACAGTTTGAGCAAGGCAACAAACTTGGGCACGACAGACGCTTCTGAAATGCTCTGAAAAGTATGAAGCTGTGTGGAGGCTGGAAAACAAAACAGTGTTGCACACACAATGTCACAGAGACTTTCCCAATGGAATCAACGGTTTAGAGAACTTTGGTACAGTTTCCATGAGAGAAAGAAATGAGGAAACAGGGTCCCATAGCAGCAATAAAATATTATTTTAAAAAAAAGAAGCTTCTGACTCCCTCCCTCTACTCCTGGTATTTAGATTCTTTAAATAGATATAACCAATGGTTCTAAGGCTAAAATAAATAATAGAGATGACATAGGACATCCCTGATTGGTAGACCTTGATAATGTAAAAAAAGAAAAAGGGGGGAATAATTCAGTTAGTCTGAACAGGGACATTTAGGCCATTCTGCAGGACATCAGTCAGCTTCTGGAATTCTGAACCAAAACCAAATTTACCAAGACCAGTCAACAAATATTTCAATTCCACCCCATCAAAGGCCTTCTCTGCATGCAGAAAACACACAGTAACAGGGCAGGATGCTGACCTATTGAGCCAAATAAGATGCAGAGAGCTGGACATTATCAGCTGAGCTCCTAACCCACCATGAATAATACTTGGGAGAACTCTCTAATCTGGCAGCTAGGATTTTTGATAGCACTTTTCCATCAGCATTACTCAATGAAACAGTGAAATAATTATGAGAGTCCATTATATCTCTAATCAGCTCTGGTATATGAAGTGTCATCCATCTACTTTTGCTCTGCCAACTGTATCGAGCTTCCCAACAAGGTTCTGTCCGAGGTACAAACAAGGTACCAGGATGCTCAAAACAGAGAGACATAAAAGTAAGCTCAGGATTCTTCATCTGACACCTGATCCAGGAACTAGCAATGTGACATGGCACCCTGTCATTTTCCAGGATGTAAGTCTAACATTGGCACAAAGATGCATACTGAACAGATGTAGAAGCAGATGGATGTGTAAAGGCTGTGTGTCTTGCCATCAGGGTATGAACAGTGTAATTTAAAGGCTTAGCTGCCACACAATTCTCCTGAACTGCTTATTTTGCAGGCCTGCTTGTTGATCATTACTAAACTAAGCCAGCTTAGTGTGTGGGGAAAGCAAACAAAGATGCCATTGCACGATACTTGTCTGGCAATGAATCATTATGGCATGATATATGTCAGGCAGAATAGGGATCATATTGTTCTGGGTGTGGGCTGAGTAATGCTGGGTGTCTGAGTTCAAACCTGAAGCTCAACACAGCAATGAAATACATCTTTACCCCAGGTTTCTTTTCAGCAAGTAGCAAATATCGCAAATTGCATAATAAAAGCTATCTATTTACCTACCTACCTACCTAGATTGTCCCTGGAGGCATGCATTGAAATTATAAGTAATTTGCATTTTGTTGAACCCTGAGCAAAAATCTGATTAGCCATCTTCACATTGCCTGAGCGCATTTGGCCAAATGCACCCCATCTCTCCCCTGAAAGTCCTTGGAGACTTTTGCTGAGGGCACTTCATGACAGACACTCTCCCTCACCACCATGTTGCTCCTGTTTGCATCACTCTCCTGCTTTCCAACACTTGTCCCTGAAATAAAAAACTGGTTTAAGTGAAAGCTGTTAGGAGAAAAAGATATTATTTTTTTCTGAGGGATATTGCCTCATATCAAAAGCCAGTGTGGACGACTGGAGAGCTGCGGTGTGCGGTGGCGAGTGGTTGGGAGCACAAAAATGGTTTGGACAGGCAGACTACATAGACCTCTTCTGTTGACCAAGTTGTTTGACTGTAGCTCTTTACAGTCATTAATAAACACCCTTTAACACTTCAAAATGAAAAGATCCATCTGTACAAAAAAAACAAAACTGTTTATAAAGTAACTGTATATGCAGAACAGATGTCTGAAGGAGCTTCAGGAAAAGCATGTCAGGAAAAGACTTTTCAAACTTGGATAATCTGTATTTTTCTGTCTGAATATGGGAGAGTATTTATTTCTCTAAAATTATCTTCTATTCTAGCATGGAACACCTACAGTATTATTGGTCCATGGCTGTATGGATGTATAGAAACACAGAAGCAAATGCTTTTCTGCTGACAGCTAATGCATTTAGAATTTCAAATGCCACACATTCAAGAACAAGACGCTGTCCTTGAATCAAAAATATCATCTTCAAAACTCATGCATAACAACAAGGTTATTATGATGCCTGTCTTACCCATCAAGGTATTGTGAATACCACATAATCCTTTTAATCCCTGCAGCAGGCCAGATCCCCGTTAATTTCACCACCACGGGAAGAAATGTTCTTTGAACAAGCAAATTGTTTGGGTGTCAGATACAGTACATGTGGGCTTCAAAACCTTTATTCCATTCTTATTCTTCAGTTTGGTACTCAAACATTAATGTGAAGTCAAATTTAGAGATAAAATGACACTGTAATGTGTGTGTATAACATGGTAGTTGTAGAGGTTATGTTATAAAGGGAAATAACACCAGATGACACAATTTAAAGTCTCCAAGTCTAAGCTGTGTTTTCTTTTGCTCCTCCAGCTTAATGTTTGAGCTTCACTGTGTAGAGTGATGTATGTGCAGTCGGACACTATGAGGCTGTTTTCACATTCATTGTGGAAAGTGTAAATTTTCTCTGTGCTACTTAAAAATCTGATTTTAAGGGGCAGGCCTACAAGCAGGATTTTTGCCCACAATTACAATGTTGTTTAGAAGGTAATCTTTACCATGTTCACCATCTTAGTGTGTTAGCATGCTAATGTTTTATAAATATCACCAAGCATAAAGTTCATCCAAGGCTGATGGGTATGACATTAGTTTTGCAGGTATTTGGTCATCAACCAAAGTATTTGACAAATTTTGACCCGATGATGGCGCTAGAGGTCAGAAGTCAGAGGATCAACAAATTTGCACATGATTTTGTGCCAATGCTGAGCTTTTTCCGTAGATGTGTGATAAATTTGACAAGCTCGTTGCAGTAATTGTGACTTCATCGCCTGGGCAAGTCATCCAATAGTTGTAGAGATTTTTCAGTTTGGACCAAAGCAGTGGACCATCAATACTTCTATCCCTAAAATTCCTCAACAAACAACAAAATACTAATTACAAGTCTTTGCAGCTGTTAAAGGTGCAAAATTTAAGATTGTTGAGTCTCATTCCAAGGTCATCAAATGCTGACTCTTAGGGTTAGTGGATCGGGTGCGCCACCAACCCAAACCGTCAGCATTTGATGACCCCTGACCTGGGAATGAGACTCAACAATACACTTTCTTACACACTCCACTTTTAACTAAAGGTGACAAAAATGCTAAAACAAGTAGCTCAGTTTGTTTATGACTGATTGGCTCATTCACAACTGTGTGGCCAGTATCATTCCAACATATTCATGCAGGTGGGCAGTTCAGACATTATAAGATGACATTTATCACTTTTACAACGATGATCAAGCTCATGTCAGCACTTCTCTAGCAGACCTGTCAGTCCATGCTTCTCATTTTGGACAACTTGATTAAAAATTTTTATAATCACAGTGCACCGCATGTCTTCTGCTGCTCACGGCCTGAGAAATTGGTAGTGTATCATTTGCCCATTATCCCCTAAACTCGTTAAAAGCCATCAGAAAGGACCTGTTTATGCAATCAGGAACCCAAGCGCATCCTGTGCCTTGACCTCATCTTGAGTCTCTTATAAAGGTTTGAGTGTGTGTTTGCATGCTTTATTCACTTGAGCATGGTTTGTGCGAAAGTGGACCATTCTGCAGCCACTTAGTTTATGCTGTTTAAAACTGGGAAGTGCTGAATAGCCTGGCCTTGATGCTCACAAGCAGGAGCAATATTTATGATTTATTAATTTTTTTCATATAATCATATAAAGAACAATCCTCAGTCCTTGAATTTGAGAAAAAAAAGATTCCTTTAAATCTGTTTAAGGTTAAATATTTGAACATTAATATAGGAGCAAACAACTATTTGCTATGTACAGATATAGTGGAGTAATGGCATCCTGAACAGAGAATGTCATCACAGTCCTGTGTGTGTTTTAATCTGAGCTTCTCTGGTAGGTGGGACGGCCGGGCATGCGTGTAAGTCCAAGTGTGTATGTTAGTGCGTGCATGTGAGTCTGCATGTTGCCCTTGCATGTCTGCCTTTGGACAACTTCATGCCAGACATAAGTTAGAGAGAAATACAACTATTTATTACGTTTGATAAACGCTGACGTGCAGCTGTGTTTATAAACTGCAGCTCGGAATCAAAAAGAGAGTTGCGTCATGCGTCAACATGCGTTCATGTTCGGGAGCACAAGATGAAACTGTTCTGTATAGGTCTACTTATTCTTAGACTGACAGATGGAGCAAACTGTTTAAATGGAGGGAGGATTGTAGTGGCGGCACTGAAGTGTCAGGTGTGACTGTGAGGCAATGGCAAATGGTTTACATGGTTCACGGGTCAGGTAGTTGGAGGGCCCCTTAGCTGAATTTTGCTTAGGGCCCCAAAGAGGTCAGGACCGGTTCTGATTGTTAGTTGTGTATGCTCTGATGAAGGTTGGATAGACTGAAAGCTTAACATTAAAGTGAAAAACTGCATAGAACTAAGTGTGTGGAAAGCTCTGCTTTTATTTGTATTCTATAACTTAACATTAATTAGGGATGCACACTTTTTTTAGATTCAAGATTAATGGTCATAATCACTTTTAGTATCCTTTGGGCTCTAAAGGACTTTATTTAACTGTGTGAAAATCTGCTGTTTGTGATCAACAGAGGTTGGTAGTAACGCGTTATGTTAACTCCGATACATGTACTTAAGTAACTTTTTCCAATAAACTGTACTTAGTGCATAATACTTTTCAATCTTACTCGAGTACATTTACGATTTTAAAAAACTGTACTTATACTCCGTTACACTAGACTACACACTTCTCACTATTTTAATTTATTCAATTATTTGTATTCACACGCGCACAGCTTCTATGACGTCGACTGCTTTGATACACGTTTCTATGACTACCGGTATGGCTCACTGTTATGAACAAGCCACACCCCTCCAAGACTCCTTTTGACAAGATCGCTGAAGAAACGGCTCCAGAGGCAGATGCAGCTGTATGCCTACATCCATGACCTCACCTTCAGACACTATTCCCTTTCCAAACTACAATGAACAATAGTCACATCATGCGCATCATTGCTTTGTCAGCCAAAAATGGTGGAAATTTCAGCGTTCCAGAACTCCACATCCAATCTAATAAATACTGGTTGGTTTTGTACTTTGGTATTGGTTGTTATGTTAAGAAAATATGGAAAAGATGTTACTACCATTAAGCTAGTTTGGAAGATTTATGAAAGTAACCTATGGCAAAATTGTCTTCATTTATGTTATTCAGTAAATATATTATTTATTTATTTATTTATTTTTTATTCAGAATAATTTAGTATTTGAATGATCAAGATTTTATGTTGCGTGTATTTGGCAAGCACTTTAAATTTAACTGATATTCTGATACATTTGAATGTAATACATTATAGATGTAATGAAGTTACTCACTATTTGAGTAGTCCTTTCATGAGGTTCTTTTTTACTTTTACTCAAGCCGTTATTTTGATGAGTACTTTTACTTTTACTTGAGTGATTATTATTATAAAGTAACAGTACTTTTACTTGAGTACAGTTTTACAGTTTTACAGTTTTGAGTACAGGACTGCCTTCTTTCACTTACGTAATATTGCAAAAATCAGGCACATCCTGTCTCAAAAAGATGCAGAAAAATTGGT
>JBBPCS010001790.1:0-14492 GCA_037974645.1 Hollardia meadi
TCTCTGTTCTCTTACTTTCTTTCTCTCTCACTCTCTCTATCCCCCTGTCCGGTCCGGTCCAGTCCCCTTGCCCAATTATACAATAAATAAATAATTTTAAAAAAGTTTATGCAACAGGTGGAGTATTCTAAACTATTCTAAGCAGAGCAAATCTACCCCGCCCTATAG
Source organism: Hollardia meadi (assembly GCA_037974645.1). NCBI lineage: Eukaryota > Metazoa > Chordata > Actinopteri > Tetraodontiformes > Triacanthodidae > Hollardia > Hollardia meadi. Next base: position 169 of record JBBPCS010001790.1, read on the forward strand.
GGCATCCAGATCTGTCATTCTGCATGTCTATGTTGCTGGAAGAGGGCAGGTTAAAAAAAAAAAGTGATACAAGGTGCGAAGAATACTGCAAAGTAATGGGGTAAATTACTTTATATAACAGCTAATTTTAAGTCCATGACTGAAAAAATAGAGTGAACGTCTCTCTCACGTACACACACACACACACACACACAAATAAACACATCAAATCAAGGTGATTTTATCCTCACAATTTTGTATTTGTTTTGTTCGGTGTGTGTGACCTCGTCAAGAGGAGCTGAAGGACTCAAGGTCCTGACTAATCTCATTCAGGCTTGGCAGCCTTGTTCTAATGGATAATCAGCACTCTATATCTGGCTGACATTTTCCTGCGGCTGATCAGCTGCTTTGTCCATGTGCTGGAGTGATGTTTAGGCCTGTGATTATACCCTGACCTTTAGCTTGAGATGGAGATAAACAGCACAAAAAGCCACTAAGTAGCAGTCCATGCAAACTCCAGAATCTCCTGCTCAGGTTCAAGTGTTATAAATTAAATCAACTTTAAAATGGTATTTGATCAGCAGTAGTTACATTGGTGGCTGTTTTGAAGTTCTGACACAGAGGAGTAAGTCATATTCTTAACATAAAATGCAATTAAATCAGCTTTAACAGATAGATTTTTGGCAAAAGTTGATACATGTTGAAACATGTTTGTCGTTGTAATTTAATCAACAGATAAGAACCAACATTTGGAAATTTAGTGTTTGACTAACTAATGGGAGTCCAATATTCACTCTCTGAACTGATCATAGCTGACTTTTAAGCTGCTAAATACACTATGTTTGCTAGCTTCTTGTTACCTTTGGTGTGCAGACAAAGTGGGTTTATCAAAGCGTATTATCTGAAAATAGCTGCCTGCTGCAACGAACAACAGGGTTGATGAGGAGGGTAAGAGTGAATCATATATAAAAGATGCAGGACCTAAAACCAAATTAAGTTACCAAGTTGAAAGACGCTATCGGTGGTTTGGTAAGTGGGCACTAGCATTTAAGCACTTAACTATATGTAATTACTTTCTACCACTGGAAGGCCAGGTGTATCCCAAAGTGGGGAATTATGCCTCAACCCCCTGTTGTTTATGATTCATAAAGCTTTATCGTAACCTGTGGGACTTTTCAAGCTAGCGCTAAGATACTGTAGGTATCATATTGGTACCATGTAATGCTAGCTTGTTGGGAAGGAAACTAAATAACGCTCCAAAGTTAAGCTAAATTTTAGCAAGGGAAAAACTGGCACGGCCGTTTTCAAAGGGGTCCTTTAAACTCTCACCTTAAGATATCTGAATGAAAACAGGTTCTGTGGGTACCCATGTGCCTCCCCTCTACAGACATGTCCATTTTATGCTATTCTATGCAGTGTAATACATAACAGTGTAATTGAATATTTCTGCAGACTGGGGTCCCTAAACAGCCTTGGAATTGTATAACATAACTGGAAGGCTGAGATTCTTGTGAATTCAGTGAGCCCAATCATATTTTGATGATGTTAATCCCCACAGTACCCATTTTATTGTAGTGAGATCATTTTTTAAAACTTTCACCATGTATAAGCCATACATGGTGAATCCAATGTATTCAATCCAATGTATTCCAATGTAGGGCTGCATTGAGGTGCTGATCACTAGAAGTAGACGTGGAAATAGGAGAAATTGTCACACTTTCCTGGCTCCATATGCATTTTTCTTTACTGTGATGACATTTCAGCCATCAGACCTTCTTCAGATCATCTTCAGATTATATAGACCACACTCTTAATGATGATCAAACAATGATCCACTACATGATGATATATGAATATGAATGATACACTATTAGGGTGGGAACAAACAATCAAGAGCTGGAGCAAATCAAAACCTTTGAAATAGACAGTGATCAAATGATTTCAGAGTGAAAAAAAAGATACTTTTTCATACCACATGCTTGCAAAATGTTAAAAATACATTCATTCTGAATGTTATTTTTTATATAAAAGTCATAGGAATCTAATTTGACACAAAAATGACACAAAATGGAATGTTTTAGAGCTCCCTAAATGTCTCAAAGTAGGCTTTTAAGGGAGCTCCCCCATAATTCGAACCATGTATACGATCAAATTTTAGACTAACTGTATGAATAGTTTAAATATGTTGACATTACATAGCACTCACCTAGCAACATCTAGCTACGTAGCATTGGGCGATACCATGGATGTAGTAGGTTGGAATTAGTGTGGGATAAGGGAATGAACACCTGTTGTTTGTGTTTGAATGATTTGATTTACTTGTGCCGAACTGCATTCGAAAACATCCGTTCTGAGGAAAAGATGCTGTGCAGGCAGAGGTCAAGCTCAAAGGCTAAGGCTATGGAAACGTAGCTAAACTAGTTTTAATTTCCTGCAGGCATTGTGGATGCAGTACACCCTGGCCCAGTAACAGGTGAAAAAAGGGGCTGAGCATTGTACTGGTCTGGGTCTATAATGGGTCTACAGTACTTAACTGCTAACTTTTTGGCAGTCATCTTTTGGAAGTAGTTGCTGGTACAGACCTCCTTCACAACAACAGGCTTTACCCCGCCTCCCCTCCTTTATTCACATTCGTCTTCAAGCCTCACATCCAACAGTTGTCAGTTTTGTTGCTTTCTTTACTCTGTTCCGTCTGTCCCTCGCTGATTTCTGCAATCTGCATCTGCAGCCCAAATTAGTGTGATTCTCCCGCTGTTGAATAATCATGTCTGACTGCCTGAGCACTCATTAACACCACCCGCATCAAGGCCTTAATTGCCACGACTCAGCTTTTACCGAGACAACTGCACCTCTTCTGATCTATTATGACAAATAAACCGCCTAATTGATCTAAGCTTTACCTTCAATTCCAGTACAAGCTGCATGAAGTAAAGATGTTGATAAAAGCAAGGAAGCTGAAGCAATCAATTGTATACAGTATGCAGGCATATCATGCAAACTAAATTTGCACTTCTCATTTGCACATGTGTTCAAGTTAGAATGAATCCATGATAGCCTTAAGAAGATAGATTGTGCAAAACTTCAGCCCCTCATCCAGGCCAGATAAATGTGAAGGCACAAAAAAGCAATGAATACAAGCTTAATTTCTTCCGTCTATCATTAGTTTGCCATCGTTTATATTCCTCTTTTGTCATTGCACTAAACCAAGAAAAACTTGTTATGCAGTGGTTCACAATGATTGACCAAGATTAACATTTCGATTCCTCCATCTAAAATGATTTTAAATGGTCAATATACTGTAATTTTTACAAATTACGATGTCTCAAAAAGTGAATAGTCAGCGAGGCGACTGACTCAACACAACAAAAGCTATAACCACCCTGGGCCAGCCTCTCCCGGCCTGGCTCCTGAGAGGGACAGGTTGAGGTAGGCTGCACTGTCCAGTCAGATCGTACAGACTATGCACACAGCTAGGGTGGGATACACCACTGCCAGCTTCATGGCAAAGTGTTTGGGATTCCAGAGCTGGTGCAAGGAAAGGAGCCTCTGGAGCGTTGCTCTCTGCAGGCGTTGTCATTCGAGACAGCTTTGCTGCTTGCACTGACCTCAGCCAGGAGAGTGTGTAAGCTTACTGCCCTGTCGGTGATCCCCTGCTGCTTGCTACTGTGGGGTGACCACAGTTTGGCTACCCCCCGACCAAAGCCCTTCTTTGTTCCCTCAGAACTTAAGGAACTCCTTATGGTTGAGAATTATAGAGCTGGATGCGGTTTGTCCTCCTCCACATGGAGGAGATTGGGTGGCAAAACTGCATGTTGCTGTTGCTGGAAAGGCCCTGTCCAAGAAACACCTTGGAGGTGGCTGTGTGAGTGCATCACTCAGGCCTATAGATGTATACAGTATATCCTAATGATCTTCTCTGCTCTGTGCATTGACTTTGAGGCTACTACGCTTTTTTTTCTTCTACAAATTGACCATAATGCCAATATTGGCATGATAACATGCTCAGAAATATGATGCTAACAAGCTGATGTTTATAGGGCAATGTTCACCATCTTGGTTTGGTGTGTTAGCATGCAAATGTTTACCAATTACCAATAAGCAACATCTAAGGCAGATGAGAATGCCATTGTTTTTTGTTGTGTTAAAACTTACGACCTAATGATGGTGCTAGATGAAAAGTCAAGGGATCACTGAAAGTATTGAATGTTTGGAGCACAGTTAAAGGCATACTATGCAGGAATTCACACTTGCTATTTCTCAACATGATCAACACATTTAAAGGTGCAATAAACAAAAGATGGTTGATTCTTGAGTCTTATTCCCAGCTGGTCAAATACAGAGGCTTTGGGTTGCCAAGTTGTCAAATACAGACCCAAGCATCTTTATATGACGACTTGGCATTGAGAGTCAGAAATCAACCTGTCTCAAGAATCACATCCAGAAACATACTGAACTCAGCTGAGACTAAGTAAATATCGGCAGAGGGCAGGTGCTCTGCAGAAGACAGAGACTCTAGTAGGTCATAAGTGATGATTGAGAGGGATTATTTTTGTGTGAGTCTTTTTTTTTTTTTTTGCGTCATGCATAATATACTTTAAGGCCAATGCATCCAAAACTTGAGACATTTCAGTTGGAACCACAAATGTCAATGTCATGGTGCCGCTACACATAAAGTCAGGGCATCACCAAAGCCGTTAAGAAACACTGTCTCAGAACCAAGAATGCCAGTCCTTTCCCATTGTTTGGCTCTCTTCCAAAATTTGTTTTCTGGTTCTACTCCTAGTAAATATTTCACTCAAATGCCTAAATGAGCACCAATTCTAACAATCATAAAATGTGATGTACCTGGATTTAAAAACTAAACTTTGTTTCTGTCGTCACAGACAGAAACATTGAACCTCTCAGCAGGTTGCTCAGCTACATACTGTAGAACTTGGTAGAGTGAGACACAGACACAGTTTACTCTAAAACACCTCTTTGAACAACTATATCACGCTGCATGTTAGTTTCTATACACCTCCTTAAAACTTTGATTTTAAAGGTGCTCGACAAATAAATTATTGTTTCTTCCAAGCCTGAAAACATCCACTGGATTATGGAGCCTTAAACACAGTTGACTGCATTGAATTTTGTTCCAGCCCTCACCCAATCAGTTACACACAGTGTGACTGATGAAAATGTAATGAGATGAAAAAGATGGATAAAATGGTAGCAAGATAACAGCGACACTTAGAGAGTTACTGCCAGCAAAATGTGAATTAGATCATTAAAAAACCATCACAACCACATACAGTGACATTTTCCTATAACATGAACAATGTGCAGAATTATTAGAAATTTAAGATGAGAATATTAAGATCCAACAGTCTTACGTCCACCTGTGTCTTTTCCGTGATAATAGCACTGACCATGTCAGTGGTGTGCAGTCATACAGTGACAGTTTTATTCTTCTATGTCTTCTTCAGGAGAAAATAGGGGTCCTTGAAGTCTCACATTTCACTCACACTCATTTCCCCTCCGGCTTTCATCTTCACAGACTCATGGGTGCAGAAGAAGTTACAAAATGACACCTATTTCTCTGATTTGGTGTATGCGTGTGTGGGTGCATGCTGTTTTTTTTTTTAAATCTACACATTTGAATGTGCGCTTGTACAGTATGTGTGTGTGTGTTCATGTGACTAAAGAGAGTCATGCCACGCGGACGCAGTAAATTGGATTGAAGATGTTAGAAAGACAATGACTCACTCGTGGGGTCTTTTCATCGAGGCCCTTAAAGAGAAAGAAAAACCATCAAAGCTGTCAATTCTTTGGGGAAATGTCAAAGGGAGCTGCATCCCCACTGCAAATGAGAATATTGTCTGTCAAGTCAGCTTAATATGATGCAGCCGACCAGTCGGCACAATGAGTAGGACAACACTACACTGCAAAAGGAGGGAGGGAAACATGAGAGTCAAGAAGCCAGGCAATGTCTTTTTCTTTACCCAAACATCTTGTATGAGGACACAGTAGGATTTCCCCCTGAGCAGATGCCTGTGGCATCACAATGATCTTAATTCACCAAGCAGCCCACAAAATATCATAATGTTTCTTTCACCAGGGATTTGTCTCTGGTCTCATCCCAAGTAGGTGGCAGAATTGGCAACAATCGTGCCTGTATTCTGTTTTTAGTGAAAGGGCAAAAGAAAAGACTTCTGAAAAGATTTCTGTTTCCCAAATTAATTACAGTGTTTGGAGCGAACAAAGACAAACATTATCACCTCCTGAAGTCAAACAGCAGCAGAGGTGGGCTACTGGGTATTGATTGTGAGTGAAACTCAGCAACCGAAGAAGGAGAAGACAATGATTTCCTCTTGATGGAGCTTCTGCAAGTGTGGTTCTCTCAGAGCTGGTATGCACACACACATGCACACGCACACACACAGATTGATATCATGCCAGTGAGGCAGTGTGTCTTACTGGATGTCCATGGGTAATTGACCCTTAAAGGTCCCACTCACCTCTTCTGAACCCTCACCTCACATTGACATGAGTTGTATCTCAGGCCTGTTACAGTCTTGTTAGTGTCACTCAACCTGCCCCAGTCATGTCCACACCCGCACAAACACAGTCCACTGCATTAAGGGCCAGACTGGCTGAATACGAAGCATTTTGACATGTTAAATGCTGAGAATTTGTTGGATTGTGCATAAATAAATCTTAATATACCATTTGAGAAACTGACAACAACATGTGTGGAGGAGGAGCGACATTATGCTTCCAACATTAATGTAAGTGTGGATTATAAATTATGATTGATTGTAGTATACTTTACATGTGCTGTATGAGTGCTTAACACTTTTGCTCGTGTGTGGGTGTGTGTGTGTGTGTGTGTGTATGGATATGTGTAAGTGCATACATTACGCTACTCTTACCACGCTCTTAGTTTTAATGGATTGAGACGGCGGTAACAAACGTACTCGATCCTATTTGTCATGCACAAGGGTGGATTCAAAAGTGAAAGTGTAAATGGCGTCGCAGTTTTGTAGGGATTAAAATGTTAGCTTCTCTGGCATGAGCTGTATAATACACAGTAAATTATAAGAATTTTAAAGCCTAACAGTGCATCAGGGGGCAACAACTGTGTGTGTGTGTGTGTAGTGCGAGTAATACATCGTACTAATGGTCGCACTGACTCCTTATTTCACGGTCAATACTACTGAGTTCACGTTGTCAGCACACACATAAGCTACAATATCTATTGTACACACACACACACACACACACAGAGAGAGAGAGAGAGAGAGAGGGAGAGAGAGAGAGAGAGAGAGACAGCGGAGAGAGACAGCTAGTTAACATAGCACAACAGGTGGATTTGAGAGAATACAACACACAATGAGACCAAGGCAAACTTGACACACAACACCCAAAAATCACGCCACATATTCCCGATGTGTCCTAAACAGCACGTTAGTCTGACCAGTCCACAAAAGTTAAAGTCAAAACACATCAGCAGCAGATTAAATATGCTATTTAGGCTAAAGTTAACAAGACCACAGTGAGCAAGAGCATTAAAACCATAACGTTTGCCAATGCCACACAAAACCCGACAAAATGAGCATTTTCCAAATCGATTCCCATCCTTAAAAATATATTGAAACTCACCATTGACAGTTTCAAGGGAGTGCGATCCAGGGCTGGTTTTAGCCTGCTATATTAGGGTAGGCTGGTAGGAATAATGGGTGGGCAATCTGGGCGGTAGGTAGCCCAGAGGTTAGAGAAGCAGATTAGTGGCCTGATTGTCAGTACGAATTCCTGACTAAATGGCACAAAAATCTGGCAAAATGACAAGTGACAACTGTGGGGTTGTCAGAGATCAGTTGTAAGATTCTGTCATTGTGTCTCAGAGCTCTCCAGCTTAAGGTTTTGTGTTTGTCTATGGGGTGTTTGGATGGGTTAATTGCAGAAAATAAATGTACCCATGGGGATTAATAAAGTGCATTCTAATTTATAATTCTAATTTATATTTATATTTATATTTCAACAGTGTTTGTGTGACTACTCTCACTGCCAGAAGAGGGAGACAGAAGTTCTGCACTGCAGGTTTAATAAAGAGACAGCAACATTTTTTTTTCCAGTCATGCCAGTGTTGTAGCTAAAAAATATAAAACTTACTGTTGTGAGTGATTGCCAGGAGGCCAAAATAGATGGTACTAAACAAACATGACAATGGTTCAAATGGCCAAACAATCAGCTGCAAGTTGATAATTTATTTTTTTTAATGATAAAAACAAACAAACTGATAAGCTTTACCAAACAAAGCAGTTCATGAGTCAATGAGGATTCATGTTTTCAGAGCGGGGGTATTTATATATGAAGCATTGATTTAATTTACATTTGCCGACTTCATCAAAACACATGAGGAAGCAATGCAGTGTGAGTGAGCAGCATGAATGATAACCAGACTATTTCATGTACATAAACTGGGCTTTGTCACTGGCGAGCAGTCAGTTGTGCTGCTGTTATCGACTGTCTGAAGATAGTGTTGATATCTTTGTGTTGTTGAATGAATAAATTCAATGACTGCAGTTTTCTGATGCGAGTCCTTTGGGTGGTAATCTGCCTGAGTGCACTGTGGCACAAATGAATGGATGCTTGAAGGCTTTGATGGCAGTGCCAACATGCCGGGCACGCATGTCATGCACACAGGTGCGCACGCACGCACACACGCACACACACACAGAGTCGTCAAAAGAGACATTGGGCAATTACAAGCCCTTGTATTGGATGACTGACTTTAATATTTGATCAAGGTTGTGTCGCACAAATACAAAATCAGATGCACATAAAATATGACCCTGTAAAGGACACGTAGTCGACAAGAAGTCATAAATTACATAAAACTGCCATATGCTTCCTAGTTTCAATTGATTTATTGACTTTGTGTCTGGCAATCCACTGCAGATCGGTCAACAGAGTAACCTTCAGATCACCACTAAATCTGCCATTGTGTTTGGTAATGATGCGCACACACTTTTTTGTCACAACTGCAGTGTCTATATACTGTAGCTAAATCAGAAGTGGGGTCGGGGTATTGTTTTTCCAACACATTTGCCCAATATTTGATCCAATGTTGGATATTGGCTAATTATTTCACCCAACACCAATGTTATGGAGATGTTTTGATGATAAGAGCCACAACAACGCAATCTGTCAGTCTCCATTAAAACCAGATAAATAGATATTGTATTTGGACCCCTCTTACCCTCGGCGGGTGGAAGACCATTTTAGGTTTTACCTTTAAATGGATGGGTGGAATGGATGGCGCAGACTTCTCCGACTCCACTCTTTTTTTCTCTCTTTCTGACTGTTATTCCCTCACCTGAGACCTACTTGGCAGCCGAAAATATCCACAACAGAAGGCAGCTGGAGAAAATGCTGTCACGCGCCGACACAAACGCACCTCAGCTCATGGACTCGCAGGCTTTGTTGTACTTGGAGAACAAAACACACACACACACACACACACACTCTGATTATGCAAATCATGCGAACGCAGATCCACAGGGAGCATCAGTCCCAGTTTTAGGTGCATCAGGCTGCTTGTAGGATCTTTGGAATGTTGTATATGTTTGTGTTGAGGGGGTTCACATGTAGGGGAGTCTGGTCGACTGCGACACATGTGAACATTATTGCGCCTTGTTGACATGTTTCTGCTCAACACTACCAGATTTGTTTCATTTGTAGTTTGTGCTGAAGAGAGATGGGACATTTTTCTCAGGGCTAATTTGTGATGCTGTTACATACAGAGCCTGAAAAGTGATATGTTTGAAGAAAAACACTCTATACTCACGCTTGCAAGCTTATCCTTTTCTTGTCTTTTTACAGTTAGGTGGTGTGGGCTAATCTAATCTAATTCTGCAGCAATGACTTTTGTGTGCAAAGTGTTTTCCCATGACTATATAGCCAGAATTGGAGCTGGACTCATGTAAAGGCATTGAGCTGTGGAAGAGAGATAATAAATCCAAAAGGGTTACTTATTTCCATTTTGTTTTCAATCAAGGACTTTCATAAAGTATAAGCTTTATATATTTTGCTTTCAATCATTTTGCCAGAGTCTAAGTCACTTCTATTTAAAAAAAACAAATAAAAAAATACTGTAATTATTATTAAAGATAAGAGGAAAACACATTAGTTTGGACATCAGCCTGGCAGAATACATTTAATTACCCAATGTAGAATGCCAAACAAAATTGACAAACAGTGAAGAGTGAATTCTCTTTAAGTCATTTTGTTAATTGTGAGTTTTGTTAATTTATTATACTTAGTAACACAAAACTACCAAAGGAATTGCTTTTCTCTGTAGAACTGTAACATAATAATTGACTTTAATAGCAGTAAACTTGTAATGTAAGAAGTTAGGCTACTTTTAAAAGTCACGTTATCTAACAGTGGTAGGTCGGACACAGGAGTCTGGGGTTCGAATCCTGTGAGAGACCAAATGCAGAAGTTGCTTTATTTCTCTTCTCTTACCTTTAATTTGCTTAACGCAATTATTTTACACATATTTTAACCCAAAGCATGAATTTTTTTGTGCCTACAATCAAACTGTGAACATTAAGTTAACAGTCCAAAGATCATAATATGTGACATGAAAAGTTTTATTTTGAAAGCATAACTGCATATTGTATATTTATTATTGCTATTTTGACCATAGAGCTCTGCACATGCAAAACAGATGCTAGAAAAATAAGTAGAGCATTATAGTTTGAAGCTTAGGGCCACTGACATGCGACATGATGGTCGTACTGTTTGCAGCAGATTTCTGTCGGTGCAGTTACCATGAAATAAATGGACTGCTCCACTGCTTTGTTTTCATAAGTGTACTGATGTGTGCTCCAGTCTCAGTGGGTCGACAAATAGCAGGAAGTTATTCATGTTATCCTCAGTGTGAGTAGATGTTGAGGAGACTTTCTGCAGAGGAGAGGGGGAGCCAGAATGAGAATAACTGAACTCTGAAACTGTCCCAGAGTCATTCTTTGCCAGTTATATTTGAGACAATATATTATATGGAGAGTAAACATCACGTTTCATATCATTTTAGTCAAATAAACCAGCCATTGTCAGGAGAGCCTTTGTCTTTAACACATTTTCGGTTTTTAAAGGCTTTCAATCAATTACCATTAGCATACATCTTGGCTCTTGTTCATTCAATTAATTAAATTCAATAGCCCAAGTCAAAGTCTCATGTTGCACTATCTATTATAATTCATTAAGAATGAAAAGGTTTAAAACTTCAGTCTGCTGCATATTCAACAGCACCGAGCACAAATAAATCAGGAGAAATTAAAGAAATCAAACATTTGGGAATGTGTAATTATCATTAGAATATTTTTCTTTACCCACACACGTCTGCAAATACCACTGAGGTCCTGAGAAGAAAAGTTCAGCAGATGAGAGGGTAAAGCCTGCACCAGGTGACTTCATTTTCTTCCAAGATACACCTTCACTTTCATTTTAGCCTGCAATCAACGATTGAGTTACAGCAAATTCTATTTTTTTTTTCGTTCTATACTTTTTTTTACTGTGATTGACAAAAAAAATATTTAAAAAATGGTCCTGCCAGCAACAACACCACTGACCAGCTGTATATTCTCATTTTCACTGTTTTGCAGTTGTATCAAATCTTGCTGAGAGGTTAATTGCCTGCAGGCAAAAATTGCACAGTCAGTGTTGTAACATTCCCTTCATGTAGAATAAAATGAGATTAAGTTCCGGTAAGAGTCCAGCAATCCGATTTCCTGTTTCAGGTTTATTTTATGAGACTGTAAAACACATCTGTTCATTCTTACAGCGTGACTGATTGCTTGGCAAATCTGTAATAAAAACATAAAAAAACATAAAACGACCAGCCAGACACTAACACAGTGAATTCAGCTATATAAAACTATTAAAACATAAAAGATTGTTTAAAAGCTGTTATAAACCAATTGTGTGGCATTATTACAGACATGATGTAGTTAATATGAACAGAATCAAATAAATAAACTTGATTAATAACTCTATTCGAGTGCTGCGAAGTGTGTAAAATGAGAACAGGGAAGTCTTGATAGCTTACTGCAGAAGGTCGTTGTGGAGAAGAACTAATAACAGAGAAGTAGATAGAATAAAAGACAAGCAGGTTTGGGTTTGAACAACTCGATAAAAAGAGAGACTACAGAAGTAAGTTTCTGAAACCAACTTAAAACAATATATTGATTCAGCATGCCTGATCTATCCTCAGGCAGACTGTTCCGAAAGCATAGAGGCTTTGATGGAGTAAGGCCAATCACCTTTATTTTTCAAACTTGACTTTGGAACAAAAAAAGAGGCCTGGCCCAAAGTGCAGCTGCAGTCTACCTCATATGGATTGACAGGTGTGTGCTACAGCTGGGAGAAATGTTTTAAAAGCCATCAGTAAAGTCTTACAAGCAACTATGAAACTTGCAGGTATGCTAAGTCTTCATTTTTCCATCGTGAATGTGGCATGCACTCCTGCAAGAGCCTATTTTACGTCTGAGGGTTCAAAGCAAATATGACATGGCTTTCTCCCTCATCTTTGAAGATGATGAGCACAGTCTTCCCTTTTTCCATTTATCTATGCCCCTCAGATCCAACCACTCTCAGTAGCAGTCATAAGTGCAGTGACAAAGGTGTGATCCCTCACTGGCTTCCCACCCGTGAATACTGCCAGTCTGCAGTTAGACTGGAGCCAGGGATCAAGTCCTTTTCTCAGTCTATCACTACAAATTACTAGTGCAGCGACAAGAAAATGATTTGACCAGCTTCCCCCCTTCATGAACGCTGACAGCTGTGTTGATATGGCAGGTGACCCTCACTTCAACCACGGACCCTGCTGTGCTTGGTAAGTTCTTTGTCGTCTGTTGATGCTCTATAACTGAATGTCAAGGCAAAATCCAGTACCACTTTTTATACAATTTGTAGTGGTTCAATATATTGCTACAGTCCAGAGCAACAATTACTCATAAAATCAGTTCTACATAAAATTTGATATGCTTACAAATTACCTTCTAATTGCATCAGATGAGGGACTTATCTCTTTACTTGTCCTGTTAGATCTTAGTGCTGCAGTTGATACCATCGACCGTCACATCCTATTACAAAAATTGAAAAATTTATTTGGCATTTGAGGAACTGCATTAAGCTGATTTAAGTCCTATTTATCAGATAGATCTCCGTTTGTACACGTTAATGATGAGTCCTCCATGTACACCAAAGTTAGTCATGGTGTTCCACAAGGTTCTGTGCTTGGACCAATACTATTCACCTATGCTTCCTTTAGGTAATATTCTTAGAAAATACTATTAATTTTCATGGCTATGCCGATGACACCCAATCATATTTATCCCTGAAGCCAGATGAAACCAATAAGTTAACTAAACTTCAGGCATGTCTTAAGGACATAGAATTTCATGTGGCTTTAATAAATTTTTTTTGCACAAGTAGGTGCTTCTCTCTCTAATAAAATTGATAACACTTTGGGTAGTCCTTTAGATTTCTCAGAACAACAATATCAATGTAAGTTACAATTTGAGCCACCGCAACTAAATGAAGTAAGTGATATCATCAAAAATCTTAAAAACACCTCTGGTGGCCATGATGAAATTAGTAGTTCATTTGTAAAAGAGGTATCTTATTACATACTGGAACCTCTCACTCATATTTTAGGTCGATCTATGGAAACTGGTATTGTTCCCAAAGATCTTAAAAAGGCAAAAATTATACCTTTATTTAGAAATGGTGATCCAAGTAACTTTACAAACTATCGCCCTATATCTGTTTTACGTTGCTTTTCAAAAATCTTTTATTATTATAATTATAATGCATTTAAATGAGAATAACATCTTATATGAGCATCACTCTGGATTTAGAAAGGATAATTCTACCTATATGGCACTTTTACAACTCGTAGACAAAATACAAGCAGCTACGAATGACAACAAATTTGCACTTGGTATTTTTTTAGATCTCTCTAAAGCATTTGACACCGTTAATCATGATATTTTGTTAGTCAAATTAAAATATTACGGTTTCCAAGGGGAGACACTAAAGTGGTTAACTAGTTACATGAGTGAAAGAGAGCAATATGTATTAATAAATGGTTGTGCTTCAAACACAGTTCATATAACATGTGGTGTATCACAAGGATCTGTTCTAGGACCTTTATTATTTCGTATTTACGTTAATGATTTTTCATTAGTTTGTAAATTTTCTTTTCCCATTTTGTTTGCCGATGATACCAATATGATTTTATCACATACTGACTTACACACTCTAATAAAAAATACAAATGAGGAATTGGTGAGAGT
>JBBPCS010001791.1:0-14491 GCA_037974645.1 Hollardia meadi
ATTAAATACTTGTTTTATTTTCTACATTTTGAGTCAGTCTCTGCTTTGGGGTCCAAATCATTAAACTGAACCTAACACCAGTGTTTTTTGGACTTTGCCTGGTTGTTTTGGACTTTGGGTTTAGCCTTTGCCTCTTTGGATATGTTTGCCTAAGTTGGGCTATTTTTCTTGGTTTTGACCCTCGCCTGTCTCATCACCTTCTTTTGTCACATTTGTTAAATAAATATATACCACTCTTGCACCAACTCTGTTGTGAGCGTCTGTATCTGGGTCCTCATATTCCTCATGTTTACACTTACCTCCAAATCCCGGTCGCATTGTGAAGTCATGGTTGTCTATCCTCAGCAGCTGCTCTGTCTTTGTACCCCAGGCTTTAGTTATATCCGTACTCCTCTTGAAAATGGGACTGAAATTTTTGAAAAACAAATTGAGTTTATTTGTCAACCACTACTATAAATAGAAAGTTTAGGGTCTGTAAGAAAGATGAACGGTTTGATTATTATGTTTGTATCTTACTTTTTTAAAATTACATCTTAGATTATATTATAGTACATTGCTTTGTAATGTCAATCCTGTACAAAACTACAAAATTGCCTTAATCTAATTGTTAACGTTAGTGGAGGAGTCTGTTCAGACCTGGTAATAACCTTCGTCCTGGGTGAACTGATCACAAGTGGACACATCTAGGTACAGGTGTGAATGCACCAAAGATGCATTGAGGACAAATCTGATCGTTCATACCACATTTTTGGGGATTTTCCTTACTCATGTGCCGGCCTTGCTAGGCTTGGTTTGACTCGGTGCGGTCAGGTTTTTTTTATTTCCATGAAAACAGTCTTTAACTGATGGTGCGCTTGTCCTAAGCCTAGAATGTTTAACAGCAGCAGACTGATCGAGGCTGTGACATGGTGGATGAACACAAGAATAGATGCTAACAAAGCTCGGCTAATTTGGTGTTAAACACATGTAACTTCTGAAAACTTCTTTACACTTGAGGTCCCCTGCTAATTTATTACCGGTATTTAAAGGCTTTGATTATGAAGCAGCAAAACCAGGAAATGTTGGGCTTTCACCAGCAGATAGCACAAAGTCCAAACAGAGATGCAGGAGAAAAACTAAACTTTAAACCACAGAGATTCAGCTAGAAGCTACAAAACTACTGAGAGCTGAACACAGACTTTTTAATACACCTTTCTCTCTGGTCTCCTGCACAGACATGAAGTGAGTCTTGAAACACATGCTTGTTTGAGGGGGAGAAGTCACAAGCAGGTCACCTCAGCCTGCTTGTAGGCACTCTTTGGCACCACTCCAGAGGTAGTCCATCTGCAGCGTGGCTCGGTGCAGT
The DNA here is from genome assembly GCA_037974645.1 of Hollardia meadi. Lineage (NCBI taxonomy): Eukaryota > Metazoa > Chordata > Actinopteri > Tetraodontiformes > Triacanthodidae > Hollardia > Hollardia meadi. The sequence goes on from JBBPCS010001791.1 coordinate 1,346, forward strand.
TGAACTGGTAATGGAAACGCAAACCAGAGTGGCATGGCTTGACTCGCCGCAGCGAAAAGTGCCAGGGGAAAAGCCCCATCTGAGGTGGTCTGGGCCACATGTGGCCACATTCTTTCAGCAGTGTGAATGCAAATGTGTCCTGGGCCACATTGAAAGACCATCTACTCAACTGACGTCCTCTGGAACAACAAGAGGAAGCCACAACAGGCAGAATGGATTTCAAGTTACGTGTTTGGACTCTCTTACCAACCACGTTTGTGAACACACTGATCTGTTTCAACTGATTTTAAATAGTAACCTCAATACAACCAGACTCCCTTTTAAAAAATGATGCAATTTTGAGAGTTGTTGAGTGAGGAGTAACTCAATAAACTTTATGAAACTGCTACGGCAAATTCTTAATCATTCATTCCTTCTTGTAAATTCGGCATTCAATTCAATACATCGTTGTTGCTTTCATTGTAAAATTGTCAGTTTTTTGCTGCAATGCTCTGCCATCCTGTAAGCTGTTCTGTGTCTAAATGCATCTTACCTGCCAACATTTAGCAGCTGTTTGAACACACTGCTTCAAATTCTTAATTATTTGGGCCTTCTTGTGAGATCCCAATTTATTTTTCCTAAATACATCTTGCGATGCACTCAGACAAATCATCAGTGATGTTTCCCGGGGTCACTGGGTGTTTCGGGTCTCGAAACATCAGACACCCTCTCCCGGGGGACCCAACTGAGGTTGATCAGACCCTGACTTGTGTCTGAGTAGCACTTGTCCATGGCTCACTCTTCCTCAACCAGAGCCATCTTGAGGCCCTCTCTGCTGCCTCCGTGCTGTGTTTGATGGCCTGTTTCTTTCGGAAACCTGTGATGCCTTTTAGAGGGACTGGCAAGCAAATCCTCTGCAGCCCACTTCAATGTGCAGGCACCATTTCCTCCACGCTTGTCTGCGGCAATCTTCTACCAGGTCAGCGTACCTGGCACACTTCCTTTCTGCGGCTTCCTCCATTCTGTCTTCCCAGGGAGTGGTGAGCTCCAGCATGACCACCTGTCTTGATGTTCCTGACAGCAGAACTATGTCTGGTCTGAGTAAAGTTGTTGTAATGGTCTCAGGAAACCGGAGCTGTTTCCATAGGTCCACCATCAACTGCCAGTCCTGGGCCATTGCAAGGAGCCCTGTCGGTGCCCTCTGGTGTGCTTTGGGACTCTCTCCAGCCGTAACGAAGGAGATGTTCTGTTGAGCTGGTTTTTGCTGTTTAAATAATTAAATAATTTCTTGCTTTGTGTAAAAAACATTGTGTCCATTTATCTCAGCCATGTCTGTGTTTATTTGCATATAGAACAGGGAAGTACACCCCATATCCAAAAAAGTTGGGACATTATATAAAATGTCAATAACAACAGAATGCAATGATTTGCAAACCCTTTTTAACCTAAATGTAATTGAATACAGTACAAAGAGAAACAATGAGAAACGTTGTTCTTAAACTGTTGGACTATTTGACCAAGGATTGAGCCCTTTGAGGATGCTTCTTTCAAAATCAATCATTATACTATCACCTGTTAGCAGTTAACCTCTTTATATGTGGAATGTTCCAGTCAGGTGTTTTTGAGCATTCACAACTTTACCAGTCTTTTGTTGCCCCTGTCCAAACTTGTTTGAAACGTGTTGCTGGCATAAAATTCAGAATAAGCATATATTTTCAAAAATCAATGAAGTTGATGAGATACAACATTAAATATATTGTCGTTGTACTGTTTTCATTTGAATTGAATGTCAAAGAGAATTAGGAAATTATCACATTCTGTTTTGTTAATGTTTTATAGTGTCCCAATTTTTTTGGAATTGGGGTTAAAAAAATATAAAATGTGGTCACTTGAGACGCATATCGAGATGCATGTTATTGCCAGGTGTGAACTGACAGACTAAGAGCTGTCCACTTGATCCACGTGATCGTAACACTCAGGATGGATGTTAATGCCAGGTAAAAACCTCAAAGCCTCAAAATCTTGTACTTGTGAACTATTGGTTGTGATGTACAAAATAATTTGAAATGAAGAGTATGCTTAGAAAGATGCAAACATAATGTGCCTTAAGGTAACAACTGTCCAAAAAGATAAAAGTCAACAAATTTCCTGTACACAAAAAAGTCTCAAACCAAAATTTCTAGAGCCAGAGTCATACTTCTACTTGACTCTACTAACAGAACTAAATCAAGTGTTGAATGGGGTTTTGTGTTCCATTTTAAACAAGTCAGTATAAATGTTTACATGGCAATATTTCTGATAATTGCACTCAGTGGGCGGAAGGTGTATCAAATCAAATCAAATCAAATTTTATTTGTATAGCGCCAATTCACAACAAAGTTATCTCATGACACTTAACATGTAGAGTAGGTCTAGACCACACTCTTTACTATCAGTTATTAATTATTAATACACAGAGACCCAACATTTCCCCCATGAGCAAGCACTTGGCGACAGTGGTGAGGAAAAACTGCCTTTACAGTACAACTGTCTGTACCTTTCTAGTTCTGGGTATGACCTTGCTTTGCGCCTGGAAACAGCTTGAAGTCTTTGTGATATGGATTCAACAAGGTGATGGGAGCTTTTGTTAAAGGTGCTGGTCCATGTAGACATAATTGAGTCTTCTAATATTTAGTTTTGGTGAATCTGTGCCCACTGTAGCCTCAGTTTGTAAGTGTGGCTGACAGAAGAGAAACCAGGTGAGCGCTAATAGAGAGGAACTCTTTCAATGCAAGTTAAGTTACATGTTGCCTTCCTTTTAGAGGATGGGGGCAAAAGTCTGCTTATAGGCCCCTGTTGATTCCAGACCTGTGTGCATTCTGTATGTAGCCTGTTGCCTTTCAGTTACCACACAGCAGATTATACATGGTTCCAGGTTCAGTTTGTCATTTTGTAGTACTTAAAACTACAACTTTGTTTAGGAATATGTGCTATGTGAGCACAATATAAACTAAAAATAATTACGATCTTAAACGTAGATTCTGACACACCTTGCAGACGGGTGGGTATGGGTTGTAGGCAGAAGTATACTGTACAATTTACTATTACTGTGTCCTCACCAGGGCAGGAATTTCACTCTGTCTGACCTTGATGCCCTTCTGAAAATTGTGTGCCCATTGGCCACTGTGGCTTTGCGCCCTGCTCCCTGCATCTCTGCCCTCTAAAGTCCGCATGACATGGACTGGTCAACAGTAACGTAATTAAAACATACATAAATTTATTTGTGGCGGCACACCACAGTATCAACATTGGATGGAGCTGTGCGCTGCTTTCTCTCTCACTCTCTCATACACTGAATGTGGTGCAACTATAGACTGTATTTGGAAGCCTACTTATGCCATTGTTTAAAGCTTTTACAGTAAGTGCACCTGGCTGGTGTGATGTCATTCAGTAGGTTTTCACATTGATTTTGATTGTTTCGATACAGGCTACGTGATTAATAACGAGCCTCCTCCACACACGGTTCACCTGCTGCTGTGAAAACGGAAATGCAGGTGAAAAAAAATCTAAAACGTGAGTTGTGTTATGATAATATGGTGTAAATAATCCAGTACGGATGTTAGGCCTTATGGATCTTTTGTTTATCAGTTCATCTGGTTGCCTTTTCACTGTTTATTAAGTGTAATTGTTCTTTTTGTGCACCTGGTACATTTATGGTTACAGATTTGCTCTCTACATTCAGATTTTGAGTGCAATTCATTTGCCAAAGAGGAGACAAAGCACACAATAAACAAAAGCAAAGATGGTTTTGACTGATAATATATTTTCTTATTCAAATTTTCTATAATTATCACGATAATATCATTATTTTTAATTCTTTTGACCACAATAATTGTGCAGTGAAAATCTGACATTGTGACAGCCCTAGGAATCACAGGAATTGTAACAAACTATAGTAAACCTTAAACTTATTGCCCATCATCAGGTCATATATTCACTAACTTTAGCTTATGACCAAAAATAATGACACCCCCACCCACATCAGCTGTACTTTCTGTTTGTTACTAATTAGCAAATGTCAGCAAGCTAACACACTAAACTAAGATGGTGAACATCGTAAACACTATACATGCTTAACACAGGCATGCTAGCATTGTCATCAGGAGCATGTTAGCACACTGATGTTTGACTGGTGAGCATTAGCTTGAAACACCACTGTGCTCACACACACATGACTGTAGACACTTAGCAGTAGTATTGTTTCCCAAAGGCTGTGTCATAATAAGTTTAATTTCAGTTTTAGTGCTTTGAGGCCATGGATATATTAAAGATCTATATACCGGACCCAAAGATGACGCCTGGATGATGTCCATTCAAAATTGCTCACCTGACACATAGGCCAAAAAAGTATACTTTACTGGTTTACTTCCTGGGTATGCGGCCCACTGATTATGCACAGCAGTGTTTCTCCTGCTGGCTCCGCCATGTAATAAAATGGCCACTGACTGTAAATGTCCTCGGGTATGAACATTTTAATGGCTGTTTGCAGGTACAATTCTTCTCCCAAACCTCTTCTAAGTCACTTGTGCTATTGTTGAGCAACTATTTAAGGGTTAACTGATGATAAGCTTTCCAATGTTGTGTACACTTGACAGTTTCCCAGCAGTTCGATTTCGTGAATAGTAGCTTGTTGTCGTTGTATTGAGTTTATGCAGCACAGGCAAATAATCTTATGAACTTCCTAGTTCTGAAGGATAAGAATGGATTATATAGGGCTTAGTAAAATACACGGAAGCGGACCATCCTCCTCACTAGATACCGCTAACAATCGTGTGATTAAAATGTTGACCATGTGCTTCTGAGTCCAGTTATGCTGCTTTAATCTCCACTATATGATTCTCCTGTATAGCATCATTGCTATCATTCTAATTGGACTTTTGAAAAGCACGCATACATACCTGCTAGTCTTATGACTGGATCCTTCCGTTAGGGGCATTTCTCTTTTCGATCTGAAAGGAGAAAAATATGACATGATTTTACACAAGCATTATGCAGATGTAGGCAGCACTGAAGCTCTTCTTTTTTTAAATCTGCTCCCCATGTAGGGATCGCCACAGCAGATCATCTGTTTTCATCTCGCTGGCAAACCAGGCCACACCTAACCCAGCATGGAAATCTGTTTGATCTGCATGTTTGATTTGGCATTGGGTTCTTACATCCTTCCTGATGAAACCTCCCTATTTATCAGGGCTTAAGTTTGGCAATTAGGAATGCACTAGCTTGGGGCCGGGGCTGGGGAGCAACCAGGGGTTCAGTGTCTTGCCCAAGGACACTTTGACATGTGGACAGGAGATGATGGGAATCGAACCACCAGCTCTGTGATCAGTGGATGACCCATGTTATTGTATATCCTGAGCCACAGCCACTCAATTAAATCTTGAAAGTAATCTTTAAAAAAGATAGACATGTTTAAAACACAGAATGAAGATTTTACTCTTTGACATGATGTTATCATTCATATTCGTTCCAACAGCTAAAAAACATTATAAGATAAAATTCACCCAAGGTTTGAGCCTGTGCTTTAAATAAGCCCCAGGAAACAAGACAATCTAAACTCTCTCCTGAGATGGCTATGGGATAATGCAAATGGGATATTAGATAACATAATTAGTATCAAAGTATCATTAGTCATAGTGTCATTGTTGAGAAAATCACATGAAGATGATAGACTGCTGAGTCATCATGCCCCTCCACTTAGCTAACCAAGCATCAAGAAAACATCAGGGAACAAAACATGTTGTTTAATTGTCCCCAGAGGATGAACCCTTGCACTGGTCACACCATGAACTTTATTGTAGTCTCCCCACCAGAAAAAAATGGCAACGTGCACATAATGATCTACCTGGAAGACTGTAATGAAATCTGCTGAGCAAATTCATGCTCTCAAGTGGATGAGCCCTTTGATTTTAATGACCCCATGGCCTTTTCCCTTCTCATTACTAGCCCCACTGTGGCCAAGGTTCTAAAGTTGTATTCAGACTGAATGCAAAGCAAATTTTGGAGTCAATGGAAACAAATTCTCTGTGGGTGAAGGTGAAGAACTCGAAGGTGCATTTAAAAACTAAAATTAAACAAAATACTCTTATCCTGAAGCAATTCATGGATGTAGAGAAACAAGAAGAAAAAGAAGAGAGGCAACAGACAGTAACAATGATCAGATGACTGTTCATTTGAGTTACCGCCTTCATTGTGTGTGTTATAATGAATGTTACAGTCTATTGGCTGGTTGCAGCTTTAGAATTATGTCTGAGTCATATAATTTTGGACCATTTCCAAAGAATGTAGATTCAACCTCAAATGGAAACTTCAGATATGGTCACTGGTGGGAAAGCCTTTGCACAGGAAATGATGAACATACAGTCTTCAAAAGAACAGTGAGCAATTGCTCCATCCAGAAGAAACTAAACTCACCAATGCTGGCTGAATCTATGGTTGAAAGATTTCTGTTGACCATCTGACCTCCACTGGTAATTGCAAAGACACCCAAAATTGCAACACAAAAGAAAAAACTTTGTTATTCATTGTGTTCAAAACTCGTCTTGTCTGACTGATACTCTTGTGTCTGTCCCTTCTTGTTGCAGCGAGTGTTCACCTACTGAAGATGTTGCAGAAGAGTTATGAAGAAATTCTACTGGGAAAGGTTAATTCTTCTGAACCGGAAGGTTAGGCCACTCTTCTCTTAGCTACCCTGACAGTGCTTGGACACAGTGGAACTGAGAAATGATTAAGCATTGATTGAGGATAGACCACAGAGAGGTCAAAGAGCTGATGAGCTGTCAGTGCACCGTCTGGTTTGCTTCATGGCCTTTCACCTAAAGTTGAGTTGACTTAAGGATACTGAGTAGTTTGACATAGTATCCTTGACAGTATATGAAAAACACCATTCGAGGACATCTTGACTGCAGAAATAATGTTCTTCTCAGAAAACAAAGGAGTCATTTCACCACATCATATTTCATTTCCAATTTCATTACAGTCAGTACCTTTCCAGTGATATCAACTAAGCTTCTCAAATCCAAAAGTGTATCCTTCAACAGATGCGCAACAGAAAGACAGTATAACATGTTTTACATTTGTGCTTTACTAAAAATGACATTTAATTGCTGGCCTTTCTTCCGTCCGGGTAACCTTTCCCAAAGCCATGACAATAGCAATAATTCAAAAAGCACATTAACACACTTAGATTAGACGTTATGTAATCAGAGTAAGTGATTTTTCAAACCAGGCACATGTCACATTTTGCTGCTGTCAGCTAAAAACACAGCTTTGATCATCAAGCATGTAGTCCAGCTAAGAAAAGACACCCACATCCAGTAGGCAGGTCGAGTCTGGCCTCTCCCTAAAGGTGTCCAAAAAATCAAGATACTGGTGTCATTATTCTTGTACTGGAAGTTGTTGGTGTGTTTCTCACGTGGCACACAAAATGTGTGTATCTGGTGTGATCTAAACAACAGCAGCATCATTAAGAAATAATCGTTCATTGTTCATATTTACGAATTTCATAATCGATCAGAATTGGAATATTTGGGGTCAGAATACATCTAAACCTTATTGTCATCAAGATGAAGATAGGCATCAACTCTTTTGCAAGACTACCAACCAGCCGCAAAACATCCAACTGCCACGGGCCCTATAACCTCAGGGTCCCAAATGCCCCAAGTTTACTACCCTGGTGTGGTAATTAGTTTGGTTAATCCATGACTAAAACTGAAATGAAAAGGGCTTGAAGGTGTTCTCTTTACCTCATCTTGCAACATAGTATCATGGCACTTTATCAAATGCTCATGAAATATAAGCTATAGGATTTTGTACATGGACACAAATGTACAGATTTTTTCGTGACTGTCAGCACAACTATTTTTCACTAGACAACGTTTCTTAGACTAAATGAAACACTACATTTATAAACCGCGCCATAGTCACTGGAAAGTGGTCAACCGAATGTAAGCTGTACGTTGTACCCCCGCAGGATGGTATAATCGAATCCAGGGTTCGATTCCTATCTGTAGGCACTTTGGTTAAGGTTAGGAAAATATATTTTCAGTTAGAGAAACAGTCACAAAACATAAATGATAGGGAAAGACTGTGATTTCAGTTATGTTAAAAAACATCAGTTTGTGAAATACTGACATTTATTTTTAGGATTTGTGTACATGGACACAAATTTTCCTTTTTTAACTCATGCTAACTTTCACAGAAAGGTTGACAAATCATGCACATGTACACACAGCCTGCTGACTAAAGTTTGTTACCATTTGATGATCTGCTGTGATACTGTGTTGAATCTTGAAGCTCTGTCTTTTAGAGAAGCCTTTTGTCAAAATCTAGTTGTAATACCTATTTGATATATGTCATACCATAATATTAATATATAACAATATTATGTCTTATGTACACACAGTATATTTCTTAAATAATGCTTTTGTAATGATTCAATCGTATAACCAAACTAAGTTGATTAATTGGAGGACTGAACTGGGCTCCACAGGTAATTTTTCACCAGGGCCTTCTTGCCGGTCAATCCAGCCCTGCAGTACTTATTGGAAAATCCTGTTGTTGAAAATATGTGTATGCTGATATGTTCTGGCTTTATTTTCAAATATTTTGCCAAGCATACTTGCAAATAGATTCTTGGGGACCACAATCAAACAGATGCAATCCTTCCATCATAATGAATAATATCATTATGTCATCATGACAGAAGTCCAACAGAAGAGAGAAAATCCCTCTGCTTCCTTACAACCAGATGCAACAGTCGTGCTAATTCTGTAATTGGGCTCCACAGTGAAACAAAAGACACATCTGAAATCTGACCTTTCAGGGAAAAACTTAATAAACAGGGCCACATTTTTGACAAATTAATCTCAAGTCAAGGTTGACTATAGCTTTTGACCCTGCCTCACAGTCTTCATCAGCTGATAGATTGATGGATGTGATAAGAATGTTCTATTAAACTTATTTTTCAAAGTTCAATGAGCTTATCATCTCAAATGAAATCATGTTGAGATTTCAGGCTGTGAAATAACATTTGTGCAGACACTTAAAGGTGCAATTTGTAACATACAGCCAGAATTTGAAAGTACCTCCAAAAACATAGGATGCAGCATATCACCAGAGTAATTGCAACTGCTGTCACTCTTGTAGTTATCTGCTGTACTTGTAGTTATCTTGGGCTGTGTAATTATCTTTGGTTGTAGTTATAGTAACTGTTAGCAGTGAAGATAGTACAAATACAGCTGACTGAAGTCTGCCTAGATCACAGCCTTGTATCGTAGGGGGAGTCACCGCGGGCAGCAGGGCTCAGCTCAACAGGGCTCTGCAGCCTGAACATGGCTGGAAACCAAACTGGGAACAGACACAGCCTCTGAGACTGGTGGAGGCCAGTTTGACGTCAGGAGATACAGTTCGGAGAACATTTACGGTGACTCCAAAGAGGACTATGACTTCAGGGATGACAGGACACGACAAGTGGGGACAGGAGAGAGGTGAAGAGGCAGAACAGTGAGATAGAGTCGGCCATCAGCACCAGACGAAAAAGGCACCTAGAGATGGAATATTTTCACATCTTACTCTGTGAAGGAGTTGAGGATTTACTTCGACCAAACCAGAGGTGACAAAGACAAACCAAGATGGTTTTGGTGAATTTTATTTCGTTTATGTCTCGTTTGAATGAAGTGTGTTTTATGATGAGTTAACAAGTCAATTAAGCTCATCTTAGTTAGGTAAAAGAGAGAAACTTGAATTCAGAAACTTGAATTTTTCTGTTTAGCAAGGAAAATAGGTGTACGAATATTTCCTTTCTTGACATTTTGAGAGTTTGTTTTGTTTATTTATTAGACTTAATGCTAAGAGAGCTTGTGAAACTTGAAGCAAACTCATCACTTTTATACATCCCCAAGCTGAAACTACGGGGGGCTATCAGACTGTGGCCTTGAGAGGTACAAAGTGGTATTATGAGACATGACGGGCAGGGGCTAGCTGGTTAGAATAACACACACAATACATAGACATCTTTTTCATAACATCAACACGGCTGTTTCTTCACATTCTGTAGATAATGTTAGTTAATTTTTTGAACGTTTTAAACTAAAATTATGACTATATCTTACACATTGCACCTTTAAATTAGCAATGAAATGATGGATATATATGAAATATGTGAGATGGTATAAAGGCAGGCAGGCCTAGCAGTTGGACCCATGCATGTGAGGCTTACACAACAACAGCATCTTGTACTGTGTGACTGATTAACTATACAAATTATATTTAAGACAAGTCAGGAGAACCAAGTAGCCTAAATCCAAAATGTGAATTCCAATGCAACCGAGCAAACTCATTGTGCTGGTGAGGACTGTGATGTCTGTAAATGGACCTTGGTTTGAGATTGTTTTGTCAACTATCAAGCTCAGTTTAATCTTATCTTACCTCTTATTTATCTTGTTTTTTCCAAATGCAGATCAGCTTATTAAAACACCTTCTTGAATGAATGCTCGTTTTTAGAGATTTTCTTTAACAAGTCTAACCATGCTTAAAAGAAATGAGTGCAATCCTGTGGCAAGATATTTTGCTGGTTTTAATAAAGGTTTGAAATTTAAGGTTTTACACGCGATACAATTTTTTTTTCAGGTTTACGCGTATTTACGCACGGCACAGCCAAGTCTCTCCCACATTTCTATAGTAATGAACTGACCTGACGTACCTGTATGGCTTCAGTATTTGGTCTTTCGGACGCGGCTGTCCGAACACACCGACCATCCAAACCAGCAGGTTGAGCAGCACCACATCTGGGTGCATGGCGTCCAGCGTCCCACCCCAATCCAAACGTCTCAAAACCGCAGGCTACTCCCACAACTTTTCCCGCACAGGACGCGCATTCCGCACATGCTTCGCGTCGTAAATATAGTGAAAATCTATGCATGGATGCCACGGTATTTAATCTCACAGAGGAGGGGGAAGGAATTTCTAAACCTACAAATCCTCCGCGTCAGATGGCTCGGATTTGCTCTCTGTGCGCTCGGTTGAGTCTGATCATGAACGCAGAACACGTTTTTTTCCGCCTGGTAAGAGAGGGGAGTATTTAACCCCCGCATGTACAGGTAAAGCTGACAGCTGTGCAGCTCATCAGAATGCAGGATCTGGTCTACATGATCAGAAGTGGATGAGGGGGGAGGAAGTCCTGGGAATTTTTCTATTCGCTTTTTGTCGGAGGTGATGGATCATTTTGAACTGGGAAAATGTGTTGATGGTGTATAAACTGGTCGATTTTACACTAAGACTGATGACGACTTGATACATTTGCAGTGATGACACATATATATATCTGAAACACTCACAAGGGCATAGATTTGAAAAGCACATGACCAATTACCAATATGTATAGGAAGTTATGTAACAGTAGCTTAATCCAGGGTGAGTGTCTTTGTACATTATAAACCATGGCTGGGTGATAGAGCCAGAGCCTGAGTGCAGGTATGTCACTGGGGTCATACACTCCATCATCCATTAGAGTTCTTTCAGTCTTTACTCCACTATTATTTAAAGTATGATACAATGTTGACAAAAGTTATTGGGCACATGGTCACAAGGACCTGCTAATGATAAAATATCAACATTATGTGTCTATGGTAGTTACTATATGGAATCCCATTTCTGCCAGGAGAAGAAAAAACTCATATGAAAGTCTTGGAAATCATCCATCACAATTATGGAATACTAAGTCAAGATTTTGACTTACATGAGTTTTTTTTTTTCTCATTCATAACAGTTCATCTTTTTCCTGGCAGAAATGGACTTCCATATGAAGTATATAGACCATCCAATACATTTTGGTGCTGTTTCAGAGTCTTTTTTCCTCGTAAAATAGAAATTTTCATTATTACTACAGTATATGCAAACAATATCAGCTATCTGCACAAAATAAAGTTGTTGTGCATTCCAGCAATTGAGGACTCGTAACACACTTTTTTTTTAAAAGGCCAGAATTAGTGCAGCAGAGTCCAAGATATTCTGACTTTTAGTCACTATTATGAGTCTTGCTATAAAATCCTTTAAAAAAAACCCTTACATTTCCCATCATGCAATGCAATAGCATCTCTCCATTAGATCCTCCATGCCCTATGTATGTCAAAGTCCACACACCCAGTTTATAAAGCCAACCTTCTGGTATAAATGTGTGGTCTCAAGCAGAGATACCCACATTGATATCACTCAAAGTATTTTCTCAGACTTCAAGTAAAAATGGTGGAGTTCTTCTTTAACAGTAATAGCCAAGTCCTATATGTTTAAAATCTGTGCTCTATATTCATGCTGTTGGAACACCTTTCAGTGTGTAACAAGTTTCCTCTGTGGATACTGTGTAGTGCTGTAGTGTGGCCAGTATTAATATCTATGGGCAAGTAGAAGTTGATGAGATCTGCTTTGTTTGTCAGACTTCTATAAGATTATCCAAAGCACACCGCAGCTTTCATTTTCTGTCCCACTTATGTTTGATGTTGTTTTGATAGATTATTAAATAACAACCTGGCAACAGTAAATGAATGGCAGCAGGACTGTCAGCTGTGCCTGCAGACAGCCTGTCCAATCAGAGCTCAAAGAGTCGCCTCTGTCTGCGGAGCAAGGCATGGATCTGTTTACGTTAGTTGCATGATGGAAGAAAATGCACTTGAGGCCCCAAGAAACTACTCATCAGTACTGTGAAAATGAAAGTCTGGAGGGCTGTCAGAGTAGTGTGGGCCAGACTTAACAAGACTTGATTTTCTAATTCTAAAGCTAGGCTTACGAGACGGGCCGACCTCAGACGTGTCAGAACTGAGGCTTTCCAGCCGGCGACGGCACGTTCATTAATCTACCTCCTGTAACACTCACTGATCACCGGACATAAGCCAGCAGGCCCGTAGCCCGTAACTTAAGTAAGGCTTGGTTCTTATGTCTCAGGTCCGGTTGTTACCGTGGGCCCCTACATGGCTGCCCTCGCCCACTGGCCTCATCCTAAACTTGAGACAAACGTATGAGCACTGAGGCCTGCGAACATGGGAAGGGGGGAGGGGCGGAGTTCAAATCAAATCAAATCAAATCAAATTTTATTTATATAGCGCCAATTCACAACAAAGTTATCTCATGACACTTAAC
>JBBPCS010001792.1:0-14490 GCA_037974645.1 Hollardia meadi
GCCAAGTTTGGGTAAATTTAAGCCCCCCCCCCCCCCCCCCCCTCCCTCCCTCCCATCCTCCTCTTCCTCCAAGCAAGCAAGACAGCAAGCCTGGTTATTGGCATTAACACTTGGAAATTTAATGGCTGCGCAGACCTCTGTCCGCAGAACATGGTTGCAGCCATTCTCCTGACCCTTGTACAGCTGGCTGCAGCACCATGTATCAGTTGTCAGGATGAAACAGTAATTGGCTGTGCCCTCCCAGTTAATACGCTCTTTATTTCAGACAGAGTCGTTCATTTTGGTCTGTAGCCAAGCCGTGGCACCATGGGGGATCATGGAGAACTGATATGGCTAAATTACCAGTGAAGTGTGTTTCAACACCGCTGCACTGAAATTAACCAAATCTGTATAGGACGCTCCTCTACACAGATCTGTCTTTTTACTTTAGGTATCTCTTAAAACATAAACTTGTACTAATTAGCACACCTCTAACCAGATGGGAGGGCCATATCAGCAGGTATGGGTCTTGGTTATGAGGAGAAAACTGCTCGCTGAGAGCACTGAGCTGTACTACACATCACATCTGCCTCTCAACACCTTCTGATCAGAAACTGTCATGAGATCAGAAGCTGCAGAGAGGTGTGGGAGTTGCAGGGTGGGAGCAGGACCTTGACTCGCAGTTATCTGCCTTGGTTGGGAATGAGCGCGGCGCGGCGAGAATAGAGCACATTTGTTTCTGGCAGGCAGGAGGCTGTAATGATGTGGGGCAAACAGGCTCTGGTAAAGATCAGAGAGAGTGTCAGAAGACCCTGGAGAGGTATTCTGGTGGGGTCTGAAGTCTGAAGAGAGGATTTATGTTTTTCTTTATTTCTATGTAGTCAACATGCGATCATGGTCATTGTTAAAATGCGATTGTGTTTACTGGGTTTGTTGCCCGTCCTGGACAGGTTCCAAGATTTTTCTTTCTAACATACAATCAAGAGGAAATGGACAAAAGCCAGAAGCAGTTTTGGTGATGCACTCGTGCTCATTAGGATGTGTTTTTGCACACATATTAAAACAACATGTGTAGCCCAGTTGGGATTTGGTGTTGTGGTTTGCATGGAAAGCAGAGAGGAAAAGAAACGAAGGATGCAGAATGAGTCACGGATGTTTCCGAGAGTTCTGCACAGTGAGCCGGTTTCTCAGCAGAGAGAGCTCCAAGTTCATTTTTGCATAGATGAGGAAACTTAAAGGCTCAGTTCTGTAGAATCATGACTAAGACGCAAAAAAAAAAAAAAAAAAAAAAATGTTGAGTCACACAACTGACATCAGGTTTGTTGATGTTTCTTTAAACCTGTGCTAACAAATACTTGGAAACACTTTCACTGAAGAGCACATCTGTAGTGTGTTATGGGGGCATATATAGTGTATTACAATGTGTTTATATTGCTTTATGACTATTCATAAACACACATAATGCTTTCTGATGTACTATATGAAAGGGACAGTTCACCCCAAAATCAAAAATACATATTTTTCCTCTTCCCTGTAGTGCTATTTATCCATCTAGATAGTTTTGGTGTGGGTTGCTCAGTTTTGGAGATATCGGCTGTAGATAACACTTCACTTGTGGTGCTCAAAGCACCGAAAAAACAAAATTAAAAAAAACAATACACTCAACAGCAATGTCTCCAGAAATCATGACGTGGTTACTCAAGATATATGAATATGAATTTTTGATTTTGGGGTTAACAATCATGAAACCTTATAGATGTGACTTACAATACATTTTAAGTTCAAGCAATAATAGAAGCCCACTCCACTTTTGATGATTCACACATAAACGCTTTTTAAAGGTGTTGTTTATGTCCCCCCTGTGTATCCTGCTCAATGGTATGAACCGTTTCAGAGCAGGCATACGTTGCATTCACGTCCCCTCCTGGGTGAAAACAACCGTTTTAAAAGTGTCGGTGCCAAATTGGTAAAACTAGTGGCACCATGCCTGAAAGCTGCTGCTTCACATTTTGTACGTCAAATAAAAAAAATTAAAAAACAGTTTAGGAATTTCTTTACTTCCTTTAAAGAGTGAAGGATAGTAAAAGAAGAGACCTGTGGCTTCAGGCCGTCCACAGAGAGGATGAAAATGGTAAACTGTGGGACCTGACCAGTCTATGTCTGTGGCAAACACTTCATCACAGGCTAGTTCATCATGTTACTGAGTAAGTAACGTGTGCGGATTGTGCCTGTAGATGGAAGTGAATCAGAAAATAGTCCTAGTGATGATGTAACTACAGTTTTAACAGACCCTACCATAAAACACCTGCTTTTAGAGGTTTGGTTTAACAGTATGTCCACTTGAAGACCACCAGGAGCAGAGGGTAGTTTAAGGGTAATAATACACATAAATTGAGCTGACCTTCCTTCTAATAATGAACCTTGTAAACAGCATAAAGTGACTGAAACCGACCAGTTTTCTACTTCTCTTGGCTCGTAATAAGCAGTTATCCAAACAGTCGGCTGTTCCATTAACATTTCTTATATATAACAACAATTCATTTCTTTTCTGTCCCCCTCTCAATTGTAATGAGATCTGTGCCCTTGAGTTCAAGTGGATGCTCTTGACTTCTTATAAAGTAGAGGTTGACTGATGGGGCTTATAATACATTATGACGACCTATACTCAGCTATACACACCTCAGGAATCAGCTGCAAGGTCTCATAGTCTGCTATAATAGTCCACGCAGTGTCATAATAATCACTTATGATGCATAGATTCTTCTTTACTGACCACCAACAATGAAACGTTATGATGAAGCATGCGTTATTATAGATGCATCCATATGTGCTTCATTTTAATGAACACATTATGATTATATTGTATATACAGTGCATCTGGCCAAGAATAATTACCACCACATCATTGCTGAGTTGGGCATAAACTGAGTCTGTGCCTGCGTTGAAGTGTTCCTAAAAATCTTTGCAGTAAGGCCAGTGTGCAGTATTTGAAGTGGAAAGCCAGCACGCAGCAGGTCAGGAGGTGAGAACACACTAATTAAAGCTGCTTCGCGCCAACTGTCTGTGATGACCTGCGCTGCTCACTGCATATAAGAGCAGACTCGTGCTGAAAATGACCATGGCCAAGTCGGGATTAAGATCAAGCTTTAAATCACATAGTGTGTCCCCAGTTTGGAGTAGTGACCTGGTGTCAGCCAATCAGGACGGAGCATCGCACTCTACCTGTGCTGATTTACTTGTCATGCTCATTTAAAGGAAAAGGCTGGTTATGTTCTTTATTTTTTTTAACTTTATGTTCTTGTCAGGAAAAAATGTGCAGACTCAAAACAACAATGAATTTTTCAAACATTGTGTTGTTGTATTGTGTGTATCAAAGCCTGATACCTTCTCTCTTTTTTTTGCCATAACAGCTGAGCCTTTGGGGGGTTGTGGTGGCTGGAGCCAATCCCAGCAAACACTAGATGAGAAGTGGAGTACACCCTGGATCATTCGCCAGTTCATCACAGCGCTTATAAACCATGCTGGAGTCACAGGGTGGTGGTCAGGGTGGATGGCGGGTGTACGACGTCCTGGACTTCACACAAGAATCCGGGGTTCAAATCCCATCTGTGGTAGGTTTTGACAACAGAAGCACTTTGGTTGGGAAAAGATGTTTTCAGTTTGTGAAACAGTCATGACATTTCAATCAGGAGAGAGAAGGGGATGAAGTAATGTTTATTACAGCAGATGATATGTGAAAATCTTGTCAAAAGTCTTTGGCACTTAGACTTTACAGGGATTGAGGGGCATCTGCCCTGAGAGGCAGCAGCAGCAAGATAGATCCCCCCCATGGAGTCCAGACACTGGTGGTGGCGCATAACAGCAGCATGAACAAACTAAAGGCAGAGACAGAGAGACATGTTTAAACAAGGGCAGCAGAAAGATGATGGGCTAACGATGAAGGTGTGTCACTGTGCTATTGGATAGATTAGACCAGCTGATGAGAACAGTCTCAATTGATGGCCCCAGACAATGACAGCAGGAAATTATGAGTGAGCATGCGTGAGAAGTGAATGACAGGATGGTATGAGAAATTAACTTCAGTCCTAACACATGAAAAAGAATAGTCTTCCTGACTATATAATAATAATAATCTACAGGATTAACTAAGGTTGATAAAAAGTAAGTTTCTGAAATACTGACGACATTGAATGTTTCGTAAACACGGACACAAACTCTCCTTCAAGTTAACTTGTGCTGACTGTCATGAAAATAATTGAAAATGTGTGCCCATGCACACAAATCCTGTGTACTAAATTTCATCACTATTTCACAGACTGCTGTGACAATGCGCTGAAGCCCCACACAGAGAGGCCCAGAACCTTCTGGCTCTGAGGCGAGAGTGCTAACCGCTGCACCACCATGCCGACCATTTCCTCCTGTTCGTTTGCTAAAACCTACAGTATCCAGCTGTTTGACAAATTCACAGAGCCTATATCTTCAGTAGGAATCAGTGGGCTGATTCTATCCCATGAAAACAACAAAACCCTGACTTGTATGGTTGTTTACCATAAAAACTTGTACAATACCACCAGCGTTATCCTTAAAATGTTAATACATTACCTCAACCACATTTTTTTTACAACATATACAAAGAAAATGAGCTGATTTATAATTGAAAACAGAAAAAAAGGATGCTTACAGGACCTTTAAAAGTTGCCTGAATCCACCTCCATCAGCACAGCCTGTCACAGGAGCAGCCAGCGGTGCCAGATCAGATATCGCCCGCTGCCGATGGAGGTCACACAGCTGACCGCCGCCTCGCAATCATATGACATTGTTTATGAAAGAAACAAATCTGAGACCCACGTCTGACTTCCTATAGAGCAGAAGACTTTTCCTGACTGCGGCACTTTCACTGCCGTCACCCCTCCGTCGCTAACCCTCCCTGATTCCCCTGCGGAGGAAATGCTGAAGGAAGGTGGAATGCCAGCTCTCATTAGAAAAGGGATTTCAAAAGCTCCCAGACAGGAACAGTAGGGGGGGGAAATGCTTAGCATAAGCATCTTTTTCATTATCACCAGTGGTGTGACTGGCAGCAGGTTAGGGTACCAAAAGATCCTAATTTAAAGTCTAAGCTTTTCATATAAAACTTACAGCGTCTCCTGAATGGCTTATACACCTTCAGCACATCAGGCTGAAGTTGATAGACTGACTTCAGAAATAGATTTGTCCTTCAGGAGATTAAACTGAAAGACTTTTTTTGATCCAAAGCACTTTGTTCTTTCATTTACTACGCACCAAATGAATCCATTCAGTGTATGTTTTGCCCACCGAGTGACATGCAGAGGAGGAAAAGAGAGTGTGATGATATTTGTGTCTCAATCCGAAACCAACAGAGCCGCTGATTGGGAGGCTGGGAAGCAGTTGCTTGGTAACCGCGTTTTACGATGCCATCCATACTTGTTGTGATGAAAAATTTAAACTCACGAGTGAACTATTCTCTGGGACCGCAGCATGTGATACGTGCTCTGAGACATATGGATCAGGGCTGGAAGCCAAACATCAAGTGAAAGCACACAGTGACAGAAAATACGCACACACACAGTAGGAATACTCCAGTCTCCAACATACACGTGGCCTAAGGCTGCTCAATGGGCAGCCAAAAAGCATAGATAGATGCTAACGTTTTAGCCTGAGTCTTGTACATATGCGTACTGCGGTTTGTGAAAATTGGAGCCAAAACAAAAGTGTTGCGTTTATATTTTTGTTCAGTGTATGAGCACATTTGTAAAATTAGACTATGCAATGTTTGAGAAAATAAATAAATAAATAGAAATATAGAAAATAAATAGTACATTCATCCTGTTACAAATAAATGACTTCAAAAACACTAAAAAAAACCCTGCACAATTCAATACACTCAGGGGTCTGCTATGACCAGTGGTTGATGTTGGCTAATGTTAGCTTCTGTAAAATTTAAAGTAATGTCAAATTTAGATAGATAACGCTGTTTAACTTACATTACTAAATCAGTTTGATGACTTTATGACTCCTCTGTACATAATGTACTGTACATTTCAGCATTTACCATTATGCTTTAATTGACACTTTTTAACCACAGTTCAACAACATTTACACAGGATCAGTGTTTATTAATGTGCAGTATTTAAAAAAAAAAAACTCTTCAGATGAAGTATCCATAACTGGTGTCTGAACAGTTAATGAAATGAAAAACAAAACAAAACATTGTTATCTTTTTCGGCTGTCATGCAAAAGTTATTTAATGGCAGCTTTGATGGAGCTGAGCTGAGTAACGAAAGTAAAGTAACGAGTAATGTAATGCATTACTTTAGTAAGAAGGCTTATGTAATTGCTTTTTCAATTACTAATGATACATTTTCAACTACTGCTGTTCCAAAGACGTGAGTTTATTCATTCATTTAGTCTATAATGGAGACATGAAAGCAGACACAAATGGTGCCAGACTGGATCACCAGTCAGCCTTAATTTTCCCAAGAGATTTGGTGCCCAGTGGCAGACAGAATTGCATAGTGAAAATGTTGTTAATAGGGAACAAATCTAAACGCAGATGATGTCATTATTCCATAGACATACAGTAACATTACACAATCAACATTTACTTCATAATTACAGCAAAAAAAGAGCTCTCCTGCCAGTTTAAGACATGTATAAACATTTTTAAACCTGTATGTGAATGATTTATGCATTTGACAAATGCTTTATAATTATAATAATAATAATAATAATACATTTTATTTGTATGGCGCTTTTCAAGACACTCAAAGACACTTTACATAGGTTAAAAAGACAAATAACACACTAAAAGTACATGAGAAGACAGCATTTATCACACATTATAAGCAGTTCTGAAGAGGTGAGTTTTGATTAGGGATTTGAACAAGGACAGATCGGTGCAATCTCTGATGTGTTTGGGTAGAGAGTTCCAGAGGGAGGGGGCAGCTATGGAGAACGCTCTGTCGCCCCAGGTCCGGTGCTTGGTACTGAAAGGTAGAGACAGGAGGTTGGCTTCAGAGGAGCGGAGGCTGCGGGTGGGAGTGTGGTGGTGGAGCAGTTCGGTGAGGAAGGAGGGGGCCTGGTTATGGAGAGCCTTGTAAGTTTGTACGTGTATAACACACTACCATAGGATTTGTTCATGTGTGTAATAATATATTCATGTCATCACACGTATTATTATACAATGTCTCCTAAATTATATTTACACATTACACATCTGCAACAGAGAGAAAGTGCTGCCTGAATTTTTGCTGAACATAATGAGGACGTATCTTCACGTATTGACCAAGTCGCAAAATGTTCATACAGAATGTATCTGGTAGATGTTCACTGGCAACATAATTCATTTGTTTGAAGCTAGGCTCAGACTACAGATATATTTTAAAATCTTAACTGATATTGAAATCGGGTTGCATCACACACAAAAGGAAAAACTTTCTTCTCTCCACTAGAAGATTTCAAAGTAATGATGCATCACAGACAACAGGATATTATTTGATTATCGTGTCAGAGGAGTGCAATTCACTGCCTCAGGTGATCTCATGGGGGCACAGATGTAAATAAAATGGAAACTGACATGGTGCAACAACTTTCTGCAAAAAACTTTGCAGTAAAATAATATAAAAGCAGAAGGCAGATGAGAAAATGGTTGGGGAGACCTGGTCAACACACATGGTCTATTCTCAGAACTAAAGGTGAGCTTCCCGCTCAGAAAGTACAGGTTTTAACTCTTAAATTCAAATAGTTGAAATTATCAGGGTGGTACCAATGAGTAAACCTCTGTAAACCCCCCACATTACCAGATAGCAAGCAGGGCCAAACATTGGTACCGACCAACATCTCAGACCTGAGTTCTCCTCCAATTGTCTGGAGTGATGATTCAGGGATAAATCGGCCCAAAACTCCCGTCGTCTGAGCCCAGTTTAACTACAATATCTGATTCAGGGTGTGAACCTCGGCCTCAAGTATCAAAGTCATGCACCTTGTACACCTGCCAGAGGAGACTTTATATATTATAAGCCACTTCATTTCAATGACCAGTTGCGTTTGAATATCACCAGACAAACATGTTCCGATGCTACTAGCTAACATCTGCCGCAGCTAGGTAGCGTTCCCTCGGCTGCAGTGGCACAACATGGTGATGAAAGAAAGTGATGTATGAGACAACCCTGTAAGGGTTGAGGAAATATGACCCTGACTACAATAAATGTAGATTCATAATGGCAAATAGGGAAGCTATGTGAAATGTGCCCAGTGTATTTTTTATATTTTTATCCAATTTTTTGCTCACATTATGTCTTTATCATTTATTTAGAAAGGTGGTCCTTGGGAATGTTTTAACAATCAGAAGTGGGCCTAACATTACAAAAGGTTGAGAACCCCTGCTATACTCTGTATAAATGCTTGTTACCCTATTTGTTCTACTCTATCCTTGATACAGTCAGGCACTTCTGAGATTTGTTGGCACTGCAAAAATCTGTTAAAAAGCTTATGCAGTTCTGTTTGTGTAGTCATAACTGCAAGTTAAAAACTTCACAGTGACCAGCTGAGCAGAATAAAGGCTTTTTAACTAATTTTTTGAGTGCCTTGGATCTCGTTTTTTTCCCCGTCTGTAATTTTAAGCTCGCAATTATGACTGGCCATGCAGAATAAAGGCTTCAGACATGGTCAGAGTGCCTTGGATTTCTCTTTTTTTCCACATGACCACCAAAGCACCCTTTTTCATCCAGCAAAGCTCTGAACTTCACAATCATTAGATGCTAAGAAACACTTTAAGCTTCTTATTTGTTTATGAAATGACCCAGGATCAGCGCCGTGCCCACTTGCTGCCCTTGGATTATGCACATTACCTAAACGTGGGAAATAGAAAGGCAGGCTGAGGAATACCAGTTTTTCAGCTGACAAGACTTTGCTGTTACAGCACTGACAAAGCAATGAAGCGCGGCCCCTTCTGAGCAGGCCACCATTGTTCTTGACTCCTCTTGCTCTCTCTCCGGGGGCCGATCCTTTATACAGCCCATGTTCTTCTGCCATTACCATGACCCAATTTCTTTTGAAAACTGTGTTTCCCAAATTGTATAAAGAGCCCGGGCTGCTACAAGAGCTTTTAAGAGAAACCTGTCCCCTTGAGTTTAACTATGCGTGCTGCTAAGTCCTTCTCCAGAAACTGCTTTGTCAAGAATTTCTGATAATGCTCCATTTTTTCTCTCCCACGGGGCTACAAGTTCGAGCCATAGGCTTTGGGGTTGGTGGAGTGTCGAGCTGTGCAGAGAATTAAAACCCAGACACCTACTTTAACACAAAAACAGAGCACTTCCAAAAAGGACAAGCTTAGGAGGTGTTTGTTGTGTCATGTGTCGCTGCTTTAGCCTCATATGCTGTCAGTAAAATTGAACAATAAACACAGTGTCTTCTCAGTGTGGTGTGCTGATGCCAAATGAAACCGACTGAATGCATTACAAACATTTTAAGCCTGTTGATATTTTTTTTCTCTTGCTTTGATCCATTTGCCAGCTGCCTCCTCAGAATGAATAGTGGCAGGTCTGGAGTAACGGCACCTGCCAACATGCTGTCAT
Source organism: Hollardia meadi (assembly GCA_037974645.1). Classification (NCBI taxonomy): domain Eukaryota; kingdom Metazoa; phylum Chordata; class Actinopteri; order Tetraodontiformes; family Triacanthodidae; genus Hollardia; species Hollardia meadi. The sequence continues at coordinate 9,573 of JBBPCS010001792.1, forward strand.
CACTTCCCATAACTGTCTTCTTAGTCAAAAATCCCGTCCCGACTCCTGTCCCTGGACCACTGCTGGAACGCTATGATGTCTCACTAATTTACAGCCAGACTTACAACTGAACGAGCTCGTTTGATGTTCAGTGTTGGCTTTTGATAGGGGCCATATATTCACAGAGCGCAGTGGTTGGTGCAATAAATGATTATTACTGTACTGTTGCTTCGTAGAATATAATGAATGGGACTTGATGGTGTAGCACGTGTGCCTGGGGACTGGTGCCCTCATATAGGAACTGGAGGCTTTCTTTCAAAGTGTAACCAGTTACAGATTATTATAATCTGCTACAGTGTTCATCAGGGAATCATGAGATATTCCAAATCTATACTGTAAAAAACAGGAACGTAGTGTTTGTGGCATCACGGTTGTGACAAGTCACAAAATACAAATTTGTGGCTCAAATGTGCAAAGGAAAATCAAATTTTTCTTAGCAGCTTTTTAAAAGCTGCACCAATAAATATTTTATGTTATGTTTTATATCAACAGAATCAAATGACTATGTTGTAGCTTGAAGTGACGAACCCACAGAGAATTATCGCCCGGCTGCAATACCTCTCAGCTTTGTTGCATCTTTCGCCCAACACCTAACAACGGACAGATAAGGTTAGTAACTCTCTGGTAAACAAACTGGAGCATTTAGCAGATAAAGAAGCATATATTTGCTTCCTCAGCTGCTCAGTGAGTTGGAAGAGACCAAAACAGAGCTGAAAGGAAAAGTGAAGACTTCTGTATCAACACTTTTAAAAACACCAGTATGACAAGAAGTGAAATTAGCAATTGAGACTTTCCATCCAGCCCGTTCTCACTCCCAAGATGTCAAATACGGCAGCCTAGTCAGTGGCCCTTTGCTTCTATATGTGGCTGTAGTTACCCTTTTAGCATCTTTCTGGAGGCGCCCATCTACTGCATGAGTATAAAGACCAAGAAAAGTCCGAGTTGGGAGGTGGTTGGGGTGGTTGGATGTGTCAAACACAGGACTATATCCTGTGGGAGACCAGGATTCAAGCCCCACGTATAACCAAGTGTTAATGTTGTTTTGTTTTGAACTTACGTGACGAAGGTTACTTAATGTATAATATGTACATACGTTAGTTATGTAAGTGAGCATCCTTCTTTGAACCCCAAACATAAACCTAAACCTAACCACCATCTCACAGCATTAACAACAGTCCAAAAGTCATAACATGTCTTAATATGTGAAATGAAATATTACAATGGGGAGCCACAAAAGACATAAGCTCCTTACACTCCCCCTACTCCACCACCACCCGACAGACAAAACTGGACGGACCAACGCGAGAACTTTTCCCTCTCTTGTCACTTTGTATCCTTTGATTAAAAAGCACACACCAACCCAGTTGGAAATCATCACCTCGCTGTGTGTAGTCCACTGACATCACAGGAATTCCAAATCACATTTTTCAATGTGTTGTCAGAACTCCCACATGGAGGCATCAGCATGGGAAGCACACTTTTAAATGGATATTTTACTCACATTTACAAAACTGTGCTGGCGAAAAAAGAAAAAAAAAGCCTGTGTGCTCTCTTTAAAGCATCTTTTTTTTCTTAATGGTTTACAGCTGGTGTGTGTGATCACATTAATGCCACGTCATCAGTTATTCCTTCACCCCTCTAACATGTGCCACAGTGTCATGTCTGGGAGAGCCAATCACAAATTTTTAAATCTGACACATAGGGGCTTTAAAACCAGGGACACATCACAAATGTGTCCCTTGAAATACTTTTTTCTTTCTCAGCTCCTTGCGTAACAATAACCTGAGCTTGCAGTATATGTGACAGAATTCAAAAACCTTCTAAAAGCACAAACCAGGCCATCACATCTAAGACAACATTTGTCGATTCAGCCCCAGCTGAGCCTCAGGGAACTTAAACGCTCCCTCTCACTCCAGAGGAGACACTTAAATTGGAGTTAAACATTAATGTCCAATTATTTATACATTGTGTGGTCTCACATGCCTCCTTACATTACGGTACAGCACATTCCTCAGCTCCCTGAGCAAGACTGCATATGTGTTTCGCCAATTAGCTGCGCAGCCATCAGTTGCCACAGCGAAACGCACTGGGAAGTCACCTAGCAGAGAGCTACCGCACTAGCAAAGTTATGGGAAACGCAGCGAGCCCCTGCAAATCATGTCAATGCCTCCCAGAGGGCGACTTTTCCAGATGCCTCTGTTTTCCTCTTCACTGATGCGTTGCAGCATGTGTGGGCGCGTGGGTGTGTACATGTGTGAGTGCGTGCATCACAGCTCAAGTCTGAGTGTGTAAATGTGGGTCACAGCTGCCAAAATAAGAGCGTTTATTTTTCAAAGCGAGGGCTTTCCTTGAACCAACAATCAACCTTGTCCCTTCCGTGCTCTCATCCAATCACATGTTCTTTACCATGGAAAGGATAGGAACACGGAGGCAGTACTAGAGCATACATTTTCCAAATAGGCTGTTGTACTGATGTGCGTCCTTCCCTCTATCTTTCACAGGCCTTTCAACTACCCCTCCATTTCTCTTTGATATCTGCTCTGTCTCCCAAACTCGAGCAAAGCTTGTTTCCCCCGCTGCCCTTATCTTTGTTGTTGAGGGGAAATCCATTTTAGAGTCTTGCATTTTCAATTTCTGTTTAGATTGTTGCAGCTGAGCATATTTTCTGAATATTGCGCTTTGTGTGTTTGTCTTCAAACGCACTCCTGCTAATGAAAACCAGAAGGTTTATTTGTGTAGCAGGAATTCTCTGTCTGCGTTTGGAAGATTTAACATCATTAGAACGTTAAATTTCTTACTTTCTACGTTACTTTGGTTAAGTTTAGGCACAAAAACATTTATAATTTATAATATAACATTTATGTAACATTTATAATGGTTCAGTGATGCTGGGGTGCGAACTTCTGGGTGAAAGTCGTGTGTGCGTCTAAAACTGACACGGACGGCTTTACATTGCAGCTGCATTAAACCCTTGTGCCTCTGTGGCTGACACCAAAGGGTACCTTGTGCGTCTGGATGAGAACGGGCTGAACTAATTTGTATCAGCAAACACGTTTATAATGGAAATGTAATCGCTACTTGGATTATGTTCAGAGATGACATTTATTTGACTGAATGAAACCCACATGTATGTGCAAATTGCACTTTAGTTGAGGTTAGAGAAACATAATAAAATACGTTGTCAGTGAATATTTCACTGACATGTTCTGTATCAACATTTTTGCGACGTGCCACATACGTTAATTAATAACTTTTCCTCATTGTGTCAAGAGAAAGCTTAGTTGGTTGGCATTACGTTTCCCTCATAAGTATATTTGCTGTGCCAATGCAATTTTGGAGACGACAGTATGCTGAACATTGAACCATGGTTGGCTTGCAAACTGTTTGTGACATTTTTCACTGGAGGGAGACTTTAGAGATGATTTCTTTTTTTCACTTCATTGCACAAAACAAAATGCAAGTTAAATAACCCTCCGTCCGACCTGGGATGACAACGGGCTGGTCTTACATAATTAAACAGCCTCAATGAGATTTAGACCAGAGATAGAGTTAGCAAGGGGAGCTTCCCCAAAATTGAGACCACACCTCACCCATTATTTATCGAGCCTGACAAGTTCACATCACATTATCAGTGCAGCTCGTTACCCTAGCGCTCCCCCGAACCTCGCCTCTCTCCCGAGAGTGGTTTTCGTGTGCGTTAGTGTACCTCTCGTGCTGTAGAAAAACACAGCACATGAATTTCGCAACACTGTGGACATTGATAATTGAACAAAGAGAGAACAAACAGTAGCTGATGCTGAAAGCAAAAAGCCTTTATGTGTCGTGATTTGGAGGCTACTAATGAGCGCTCCGGGCTCTCTATTTCTGCATCATCCATATGTCCAGGGCCATACTCACATGATGTAAACTGCCTGAGCTGCTGTATTTGCCATCAACTGCTTCTGTCTCACTGCTGTGGGGATTGAAAGCTGCCTGAGGCCTGCCAGGAAAACAAAGCTCCTCCATCTCTGATCTTTTGCTGTGCTCCATAGATGTTTTCTTTCCTATTTTTCCCTGAGCCTCAATCTAAGGCTGTCACTCAAATTGTAAATAACACACGGTCCATCTGAAACTAAAGTGCATTAGAATATAAGAGAAATGTTTTCTATATATCTTGTTTCATGATGGCACCTTCTGTATCTAGAGGTTTAAATGATGCTGGTTTTCTGGTTATGTCCAAAATCACTCCATATTTACTATACAGCGCATCATATTTAGTATTGTTGCCACCGTTTGTTCTGATGCTGAGTGTGAAAAGTCTGCATTACACAGTGGCCTTAAAAAAATGAATAAATAAATAATTAGATAGTACAAATAATACTAATACTTCTACTGCTACTACTACTAATAATAGTAAGGAGAAGAAGAAGAGTTGTATTTATATAACAGTTTTCTTAGCAAGTGCTTTACAAAGGGATAAAATACAGTAAAACAATAATAATATATAGTAATATATATAGTATAGTATAATTATGAACAACCAAGTTAGAAAAAATGTTGCAGTGTGAGACATAATCTGGAGTCAGAGATTGCACGAATGCAGCAAAAGCTACAGTTGCACCAGCACAAGGTTCTGTGTGTCGTGTCTTGGTGCACCTGCTGGCTTAGGTGTCAATCAAACACACACACACACACACACACACACACACACACACACACTGACATGCCCACTCTTAGCTTGGAGACTAATGGAGCAACTCTGATATATCCACAAACACCACTTTCAACAATAGAAACCTTTCCACATGATCTGTGACTGCAAGGAGGGATGACTACCTCTGAGCCCAGTGGTTCTGAAAACTGGAGGGCGGGCCCCAGGGGGGGGGGGGGGGGGGGGGGG